>VDFB02146875.1:0-41254 GCA_007258455.2 Sequoia sempervirens
ATATGGCATGTCATTTGCCCACTTCATCTTTGATAATTTGGATAACTGTCCCATCCCTGAGCTTTATATAGTCACTATCGTCCAACATCATCTATCTTATCACTTCATCATTCATATATCTTGTCCCATCGTGTCAGTCCAATATTTTTATCCCCTTATCTAGGGTCATCTCATCCTCTTTCATCCATCATTTGTTGTCGGACTTCAGTCGAACTACGTTGCCCCTGCGCTTTCACGTAGGCAAGGTCGATCATTTGATCCGCCCCCGGGGTTCCATCATCGTTCTTCATTGTCTGCTTTGCTCTTCTATCATCTATCATCGGCCTTTTTCCTTTGGTCCATCCTATCTTTACCATCCATCAAGGTCTCCATCTTGGTCAGTCGTCCGCCTTTTATCGAACTACGAGGGCTCTGCGCTTTTACGTAGGCAAGGCTAATCTTTGATCGGCCCCCGAGCCCCTAGGTCTTTAGGTTTTGTCTGTCCCGTCTTTACCATCCATCGAAGTCTCTTATCTTGTCATGTCTCTCGTGTGTCGTGTCGTCAAGCTATGCTCTTAGCTAGCTGGTTCTTAACAAACAAGATTCACTTATATCATGAGATCCAATCGATTTTGAACATCCCGCGTCATAACGATCTTTTAATATCCGTCATCTTTGGTCTCAACAGGATGTATCCTTCCTAACAGACCTCATCAATCCCATCCATCTCTTTGATCCTATGGCAATGGACGTTTGAAATTGATTGCAATCTTTTGATGCCGTAAGTGAATTTGTTTATCATTTGAGCTCCCTTTCATCACTTGTCATGGTCGCCTTGATCCATCATATCATGGTGTGCTTTGACTAGTCAACATAGGGGTGTATCTTGATCTTTTATGTCTTCTCGGTTGTCCCACGTAGTACCCACCAAGATCCCCTCGAGGTCTTGTTATGTCAGCATTCTTTTTGTGTTTGGCAAGTTATCTCCATACCGGTCCCACCAAGGTCTTGTGACTTTGGGGTGTTGGGATAGCCTTTTTGTCTGTTGTGTTTGTTTTATGCATTAGACACTAATTCACCTTGGTTCTTCATACTCTGGTGTCTTGTGTTTGATGCTATAGCAAAAACCAGTGCTCCAAAGATGATAAATTGCATTTAGAATTGCATCTCATTCTCCATTCTATCGTCTTGCATATATCCCCCCATCCATTCATCATTCATCATTCATCCTTCATCCTTATTTCTATCCAATCTCCATCCATTCCACTTAGCCTGAATCATCTAATCATATCCTCAGTCTTGTTACAAGCCTTGATCATCCATTATTATCATTCCCTATCCCTTCGGTGTTGTTTTGGGATGTATCCTTCCCTCATCAACAACACTTTTATCATCATCGGGAGGTATTCTTCCCTATCTTTTAGTGGTGTTTTGGGATGTATCCTTCCCCCATCAATACCACTCAGTGGGACGCATCCTTCCCTATCCTCATGTTGTTTTGGGATCTTTAATTCCCTCATTGACAACCCTCCATCCATCATCAACCCATTTTGGCTTGTACCTGGACTGGGGCAACATCACCTTTTGAAATCCATTTGTGCTTCACCCATTTCCATATCACTTACTCTCTTCGTCATCTCCCCTTGCATCACATCATCTATTTCGAGAGCCCACCCGTGTTCTCTTCAACCTGCATGTCCTCTCGAGGGGGCATCCTTTATCCCTAATTTTCATCACTTTCTTTTTCCCTTCCTAGTCACTCCTTTGGATGACTGGGGCATCTTTTCTAATCTAACCATCTTCTTCTAGGTTCTATGTTTTAATATTCTTTGAAATGATGTTATTTCGTAACACCATCTCAAAGAGGGGCAAAATGTAGACATCCAAATTTGGACACTTAATTTATCCAAATTTATCACCTTTCATCTAAACATCCTCTTATCCAAGTTAATTAAATAATATTACTATTATTTAATTAATATCTTTAATTCTGCTAAATCCCTAAGGTATTTAATTAATAATTAAATATCTTACCCTCCTTAATCCTCTTTTCATCAAATAAATTAAATAAAATATTACATTTATTTAATTCCTCACATGTCATTTTCATCTAATCCTAATCCATTTCTTAATCTTTTCATTAAGGATGTGCACATGCCTAATCCTTGATTAGGATGTGTCACATCCTCCAACTTAGCCCCTAATTATCCTCTAATTATAAAATAATTAAGCCTAATCATTCTCCAAGGAATTTTTAATTCCTTTTTATTTGTCCTAGATTCCCCTCTTTATATGTGAATTTTTAATTCACATTCCATCCTTCCAAGGCTTCTAGAACCTTGGACTTGTCACAATCACCACATGTGACCAACCTTGGACTTGTCACAATCTTCACATGTGACCAAGTCCCACCTTTTTGGAGCCCACCTTTTACCCTCTAGATTCTTCCAATCATTGTGAATTTAAAATTCACTTTTATTCACCCAAGATTCTTCCCATCTCCCAATGTACTTGCAAGGTGTTCTTACTTCCTCCACCTCATGTACCCTCTGACAACTCATCTCCACCTCATATCCTCTTGTTCATTCCCTCCACATGTCAAGATGTGAGGGCTTGTGGGTTCTCAACCCACCATAGCCCTTCATCTTGGCCTTGTTGGAGCAATCTTGACCCTTGAATTCTCTAGAGAATTCAAATTCTCCTATAAATACCCCCTCCTCAAGGGTATTTCCACAACACTTTTTTTTTATAACCTTATGTTGCCATTGTGCCTTCACAACACTTTGCACTCTCACAACTACATGCTGTCCAAGTCATTTTAGATCATTCAACCATCTTTTGTCCACCATTTTGCATATTGAATCTTGCATTTTAATCACTCAATCTATCATCTAAGGAGCACACAACCCATCCAAGCAAGGGCCAATCAAAGAAGTTTCAACAACAAGGGAGGTAAAAGTGTTTTGTGTTTCATTTTATCTATTTCCTTTCTTATTCTAACTCTCTTTTGGCTAATCTTGAGGTGTCCTTGGTGTTTTGTCCTTTACGTTTCTTAGTTAGATTCTCACATTTAGAGTAGCATAAAATATCAAGGTATACAGAAGGTAACTAATAATAATTTAAAAGCAAGGAATTAATATATGATTATTTGTAAATGCTATTTCTTAATTTTATATTTTTTAGAAAATAAAATAAAACTACTTTTTATATATATAAAAGGTTAAGTGAATAAATAAGTTAATAGTAATTAGAATTAAATTTTAAATTTTAAATTTAGAGTAAATTCTAAATATTTTAGTACTTGAATTT
The DNA here is from genome assembly GCA_007258455.2 of Sequoia sempervirens. Taxonomy (NCBI): domain Eukaryota; kingdom Viridiplantae; phylum Streptophyta; class Pinopsida; order Cupressales; family Cupressaceae; genus Sequoia; species Sequoia sempervirens. The sequence continues at coordinate 3,289 of VDFB02146875.1, forward strand.
TGATATTAAAATGTTCATGTAGATTTTAGCAATTATGTCTAAGAGGTTTTAAAGGGGTAGAGCAAACAAGATGAGATATGTTCCATCAATTAATCCATAGAATTAATACTAAATCAAATTGATGATTTTTATATGCTTTTCCCATGTGAGAACCTTTGGTATGATGGTTTAACAAGGACATTAACTATTATACAAAATTTTTGGGCATGTCATAAATGATCATACTTGTTATTGTTATGACATTTGGTATCAATAATATTATTTGGGGTGAAAGTTAATAATATACATTGTATAAAAATTTGGAAACTATAATAAAACCATTATTTCTGATCAATTAAAAGAAACATTAACATTGTCATTTTTTGCAATGGGTATTAATAATAATACTTTGAATGAATAATAATTATTTCATCCATGTTAATTGGGTTAGCAACGTTAGTATCATAAAGAATAAACTTACCACTAAGGCCTCTTTTGTAAGTAAATATTAACTTTACTATCTTTCTTATAATGAGTTATGTCTTAGTCATTATAATACTATAACTAGTGTTAAACTTTAGTAGATAGGTTATATTGTGATGGTGTGATGTGTATGTTGTTTCAGTTGAATTAACCACATTAAAAGTGGGTATAACAACTATAGTGTCAACTAAATTAATGATTAAAAAAAAAAATGGGATTTTTCTAGTGAAAATTTTAGGCATGACAATGTGCAATATAAGGACTGAATTTTGGAGATAGATAATATTGAGTTTTTGTATGTTTTCCATTCAGTCTGTGACCTAGGAAGGTGTGTAAGATAGCGTGAAAATTTAAATGGGTTCTAGGGAGAGGCAAAAGGTTGTTTCTTATTTTCTACTGGGTGTAAATGGGTTGTATGTGTTACCTTCCCTTCTACATTTAGAAGTTCGTCTTAGATAATTTCACTTTTCAATATATTAGTTTGCCATGAAATTTTCAATATCATGTTTTGGTTTGTTTCTTATCTTTTATTTGGGATGTTTAAATCCAACCTGAATGGCAATTTCAATGTAGAAAATGAAGCTCCAAATGATGAAAACACTGGAAATGTGAAAGCCTAAAGTTGAAACTGAGAGTGGTTTGGGCAATCAGCTCCCTCATTGTTGCTTCTGCAAAGCATTATCTTCTTCAGCATATCATATCAAAGCACCCCACCCTAGAAACTCTTGTTCTCATCGACTCTGATCAACAGGGAGTATTGTGCATGAACAAAAACCAATTGGAAGAATTTCGAGAAAAACCTCTTATTGTGTCTGCTTCATCTAACAAAACCCAAATCCCTGCACTCAACATGAAACTCTGGCATTCCCCGTCTCTTGAGCTCCCATGTGGAGTGAATCTTCAGAGCTTTGGTCATGACAAAGAGTGACTAAACATGTTTATAAAAATAAACAAATGAGTTTGTTTCATTAACGATGATTCACAAATGTCATATCTTACCACCCACCCCTCTTTATCTCTCCCTAAACCACACTTTTCTTCAATTTTTTCAATGTTTTGATTCATAGAAGGGGTGTAATTGTAAAGATTTTAATGTATATGTATAAAGTAAGTATTTTTTTAGATTATAGAAAGTGAAGTGATTTGAAAAGTTTGATGAGAAACTATATATAATTCAATATATCATTATTTTATGTTAATGAAGTGATGTTATAATAGAAATATTTTTCTTATTAGTCGATAGGCTATATATGATGAGATGTTTTGGCCTGAAACCTGTCTCACACTATGTCAAACAGTTTTACCAGGTTGTTTACCAGGTTGTTTGAACACTTTCCAGATAAACTTTACGGTAGTAAATCAAATGCATAGATATTAATAAACTTCAATCATAACTACACAAAATCCTTTTTGGAAGATTTTGTTTCCTATTGCAAGTCTTTTCCTTCAGTAGGCAATTAATAATATAGATACAAATTATTATCAATAAATATTATATTATGTTGTATGCATTAAAAATATAATATAAATTAATATAAATGTAATATTAATATGAATATAATATAATGTAAGATTCTATAAATAATATAATAAATGTTAATATAATATAAATAGTATAATTGTATAACAAATACTAAAATAATATAAAATATTCAAGTTTATGTATTCAACTAGATATGGAATTAGGGCTAAGTTTGGGTTACATTTATAGTTATTGTTAGGTTAGGCTTAGTGTTAATCTTTGGTTTAAGATTACATTATGTTTCAATTAGAATTAGATATAAGAATAGAGTTAAGGTCGGGTTAAAATTAGGATCATTATTTATATGTAATTTAAAAATAAAAGTAGAAGTTAGAAGATTCAACATGCAATTCTTATTCAACAACTTAGAAAATGATTCATGCAAATCCTCATTGTGTTAGAACAAAAAAATATAGACAAAGGAAACAAAACTAAGATACCAAATTGCTAAATGAAACACCAATATGTCAACTTTGCTTAATCACGATTCCAGCTAATAGATAGCCGAAAAATGATGTGCACCTTATAGTTCACACAATCGAAAAGAAACAATGGAGGAAAAAAATATAGAACTCTTGCACATATGCATTATTTTTTATACTTATGCCTAGACTTCTAAAATAAAAAGATACAAATATAATGATCTCTTTATTAAGATATGATAGCATTAGTCAAAGATATTTAAAATAATTTGTTTAAATAAGTTGAAATATATCTTTATTTTAATATATAAATAAGGTCATATATCTTTATTGTCTATCATTTTTTTCCTAGTGGATGTCTTTAGTTTGCCAAATTTGGAAGCCTTTAAGGTGAGATGTTCCTTAGAGATTATGTTGTGGCAACGAGGATCTGTGCACTTTGATAACTGGCTAACTTAGAGCTTGGAAATTGTTGGGAGAGGAAAAGCTTAAACCGCCAACAACTTATGGTCAACAAGTGGATTGTTTACTTGAGGACCATTGCCTACAAATCTACTAATGTGTCAGTGGATATATTGTCAACGGGATGCCAACACAACATATATCCATGATTCTATTTAGGTAAAAGTAAATAACGACTCGAACCTTCCATTGAGCACATTTGGGCATAGGAAAATACTTCAGCTTCCAATTTGTAAATAATTATGCAAATAAAATTTATATATTTTACACTACTCTTTCTTTCCATCTTTACTTCTATATATTTTTCTATCGGCGTAACCCTTACACCCACCTAGTGCAAGTGCTAGTTGTATTATCTTTTTCCTATCCCATGTCTACCATTTGAGATAAGTTACAAATACCTTATGTAATTTTATATAAGTGCATGTAAATTTTATTTTATTTATGGTTAGATCTTTCTAATGTTGCTTCACATCCTTTTGCTTCGTGAGACATTTAATAGATTTGTGAATTCACAAATATTTTTTAAATTAATTTGATTTCAATCTATTTGTTTTAATTAGAAATAAACTATTACAATTTATATGAAGAAATTAAAAAAAAATACAATTGTGCTTGTCTTGTAATTTGTAGATATGCATTATAGTTGAAAAACTCTGCATAATAATATTTATCTAGATTGATGTTAGAGAGAAGAGAATAACATTTGTATATGTAAAATAAAATCACTATTTATATTGCATTGTAATTACACTTTCATGGTATAACAAAATTGTGCATACAAAGATTTATAAATTGATATTTATGAGGAGGGTTTGAAGGTGATTGAGAGAGAGCTAAATAGGGCATTTCAATTTGGAGTGACAATAGGTTTAAAACAAGAGGAACTCAAAAGGATCAAAGCTATAATAATTTCAAAGACACAATGAGAGATAGCCATAGAATTTTAGAAAAATATTAAATCATATTCATGATATGGTCAAATTGACAACTTTATTCACATGTGGCAAACCTAACAAATGGTGGTAAAAGTTAATTTCCATTTGATATAGTAGAAATTGAATAATTTTGCATTAGATGCATACCTACTAAATGCTAGTGAATACTAACTCCATCTATCACATCTAAGGTTTTTTTAGAATCCTTAATACAACTATATTCAAAATCTTGAATTTTTATATTTGCTTTATATGATTTTTTTATAATAGGTTCAACTCATAATGTTCAAAGACCTATGAGTCGTATGACTAACAATTTTTGTTTAGTCATTTTAAAATGTTGGAATATCATAAGTGTACATGTTTCTATACAATGAAGTAGTAAGAGATGGAAATGATTTAGAATGATGAATTTTAATTCTTCATCTCATGAAAATGCATTTGACAACTCTATGGTTGTAAGGAAACATGCATTATAGGTCACTATAAGTCTTTATAATGAGTGTATACAATATTTACACTAGAAGAAGGGAATTATTATGAAGTAACTTCCACTCTTATAAAATCTATACCACTTTACAACTATGAACTAATATTATCACACTGAGTGCCCAAGGTACATCTAAAGTTATAAAGGTATATTTTAATGTATGCAATCTAGTATTGAACATTTGCATAGAAGCAATTCCTTTGTCATTAATAAAAATAAATATATAAATTAATCTCATAGATTACATTACAAAAGTGGACAATACATGGTACTGATTCTATAAATCATGGGATGTATGTGCCACAACTAACAAAATTCAAATTATTAAGAAAATCATCAAAATTCTAAGCTACAAAATAGGTTAATATTTAGGTCATAAAAAATGTTAGTATTGCAAATATGTGGAAATAACTACTAAGCTCTCACATATAAATCACAAACATTTGAGTTACATAAACCTCACAAAGCTTAACTAGATGTTTCTTAAGAAGCTCAAAATGGGAGATTGTGGTTTACATCTTTTACTTGACACCTAATAAGAAGAGCATTTGGGGACTAATCATGTCCAATGTCATGTGTGCCTAGTGCCTCTAATATTTTCATGCTTAAAGGCTAAGTAACCTAATATGAAGCTTGACCAATGAATATGGGAATTTGGTATCGATGATTGTCCTTGGACATTGCACCACTTTGCTTATTGGAACAAGGGGGGACCATTTAAAGGGAAGCCATCCTATATGATCATGATGGATTTTGGACCTATTATGCTTGCCTCTATTAGCATATCTTGAAGAGGGCAATAAGGAGGTACCTTGTTCATAGTTCATGTACTTGGTGTAACATGCACAAAGTTTATCCTATTGTTTTCACCCAAGTTTTAACCCATATATGTGAAAATGATGAGGGAGCAAACCCGAGACACAAAAATACACTCACAAAATAGAGAATAATATTTTCTATTAAAATATGGAACTCTTACATGCAGAGGATCACAAATCCTCGAGCTCTGTGATACATGCAAGCTACAGAAGTCTCAAAAAGAAAATTATAGAATTACAGAAATTACCCAGATCCCCCTTTCCCAACATGCGAACTTCTTTTCCCCAAAAAGTTACTCAAAAATCAGAAACAAGCCCATAAATAGACCCATTTCGGTTTGGAACCAAAAACAGCCTTCGAGATAATATTTTTGGAGGTTTGGCGCCAAAATTATAATTTGAAATTCAAGTTAAAATTCATAGTCGTAAATTTCTAAAATATGCACCAACTTTCGACAGCCATAACTTTTAATCCGACCATTGGATCTTCAATGATAATACCTTTTCGGAAAGCTCTCGAAAAGATGATTTTTCAAAAAGTAGGCCTTTAGTGGACTACTTTGGCATTTCCGCAAATTTTTAGGCCCATCCGGGATCATTTAGTGCCTCAAACTGAGCTCGGAAGGTTTTTCAGGGCAAAAAGCAGAAACTGGAACTTGAATAACTTTCAAGTCATGAATGATCTTGACCTGATTCTTTCACCAGACTATGTATTTTTCCATCCTGAACCTTCCCATAAATTTTTGTCTTCCCACGACTTCAAATTCAAACCTGCTAAAAATAGCAGTTGAGCAGAAAAAGCAGAAAAATTGTTCTGAAAGTTAGAAACTCTTATTTGACGAAAAGGGTATCCAGAAATGCAAAAACATCTACAAAAAGAAAACAACAGAAACAAAAATGGAAATCATCTTTTTGGGTGATGCAAGATTGCCCTCACACCACTGGATGCTCCTGCATCAGAAAATATCAAATTTACCAACACATAGAAATAAAAATTTCCAATTCAATAACATAGATGCATATTTGAAATAAACTCATTCCAAATTGCATTGCATGAATAAAGTAACATTACATAATCCCATGTAATGAATTTATCTTTCAAATACAATTTACATATAGATGCATGATCATAATTACAAAACATAGCTTACAAGAGCTTACATGGATTTCAAGAGCTGGATGGATCAAGAGTAAAATTGGTCGAGATGTCCCTTGCTGGAGCATACATCCTCAAGTCTCAGCCGCCAACTGCATGAGGCAGAGCATCACCAAAGCGCTTTTCCGCCAACCACAAACTTATTGCAATCCCCCACACATCTTCCCAACCGGTAAGATGGCTCTACCCTTCAACGAAGAGATTGGTATGATAACCCTCTAATATAAGCCTACCTGAGCATGGTGTTGTGTCCTACATAGCTAGTGCTATCATATAGTGGATACCCACCTACATGCATGACACTCCCTACTAGCTATGCAATACTAGCTCACAGTGAATTGACAAGTTTACGCAATGACAACTACACTTACTTTGGCCAGAGCTTATATATATATATATATATATATATATAATTGCTTAGTACTTTGAGCATAGTCGTATGTTCACCCACCCCCTCACTTGACTTGAAAACTATAATGACCATAAATTACTCTTGATCAGGTTTGACCACATAATAATATAACAAGATTTCATTCCAAAAAATGATATAATTTTATATTGATCTAACTGACCAATTAGGTTTAACCCAACCTCTTAAATACCCCGTTTACACATTTGTAACATAAATGAAATTGGCAACAACCTACTATTCAATTTCTTTCTTTTAATTAATGACTTTCCCAATTCATACATAACTAGATAACTTTGATGACACCATGCCATCGATTGGTCACATTTGGACTAAATCTAAAGTTCTGTCAATAAATATAATAATCCAAAATTAAAAGTGATTTAAAGTTTACTTCCTCATAATGGGTTTCAAACTCTTTGTTGTCATATCTATTATGGCTTCATCCTTCTTGGATGCCATAACCAATCGGGTAATTCTTGACAAATTAGATTTCATTAAGATCATGGTAATGTCTAATAATAGTAAATCAACATAATACGCTATTCAACCTCTAGTAAATTCAACTAAGATCCTTTCGATTATTCTCCATTTTCCTCATGGTTCCTTCCAAGTTATCCCTTGCATTGATTATATAAGGTTTCTATGTTTTCATGTTCATAAAAAATCATAAATCCTTTCTTTCAATATGACTCATATATTCACATGTTTACAATGTACACTAAGTTCATATCTAATCTGGAAGATATTTTTAGCTAGAGATGAGTCTATGCTTTTGCACCTTAAAGTATCCTCGCATTACAACTTTGGGTTGTCAAGATGTAATGTCCTCTTCTTTAAGACTAGAATACCGTGAATAGGTATAGACTCTTACTCAAGTATAAGATAATAGTATAATTAGAATATATATATATATATATATATATATATATATATATATATATATATATCACCAATACATTTTTCAATCCTATTGTTGCATCTCAACATAAACACAATCAAGTGTACACCCTAACCCTAGAGAATAAGTTGTCTTCCTACTTCCAAGGAAATATGAGTGTTTGAGAATGTAGGTTCTCCACTCATGGTTAATCTACCATCATTGATTTACATAACATCATAATTTGACAATGACAATATAGTACTTCTACATAATACCATTCCTAATATCATAATTCATGCAAGCATACACTTAGCTTATGATATGATAATACCTTCTAGTTCTCTTTGTTTAAAAAATACAACCACATGCTTCTATCATAGTATTTATATGAATATCAAACTAATAAGATTTCTCCAATCAACATGCATGCAAGCTCTATATAATATGCAATCATCATTTTCACAAGCACTTGCACAAATTAACAAACATGATATCAAATAGAAAAGAATAATGGGTAAGAAAGAGTAGCTTCCACTTTCAACTTATCTCCAATTCTAACCTCTCTCCCAACACTCAGATCTCACAAACAAATAGCTCTCAAATAGTAAATGTAATCACTCTTCTCACAATTTGCACTCAAAAGCACTGCTCTGCATAAAGAAAACTATTGTTGAACAATAACAATGGACAACAAATGAATTCCAACCAAATACCCAGAAATTAAGAGGCTGCCCTTTATTTATAAGAGATATTGAGAAAACTAATGTTATAGATCAACTCCCTCAATTGCCACCTCTAAAACTGAAATCACAAACTCAAAACCAATTCTGCCTAAGCTATTCGACTAAGTAAATTGGACGAAACATGGAAGCAAAAAGAATTAATAACTTGACACATTTATAGTACTTTAAGTAAAATCAATTCCAAACACATGGTTGAGTCGCCTTATTTTAGCTAGCTCGTGGTTATTTTACCAGGTCAAACACTTTCTATGATTTCTAACTTGCTTTCTACTTCACATCGTGGCTCTTCTTATGCCAGGTTTTTGCTCATGGTGCCGACAATGGAGGCTGCTTTTCAAAATAGAGCAAACTCTAATTGTTTTCCCTACCAACTCGTGGCATTTTGACCCATTCAACACTTTATAATTGTTGTTCATATGTGGCATACTAACTCATCTTTATTTTACAAACTCATGCATTATCATTGACTCACTATTGCACTGCATTATATGTGCTAACTTTAGTTTAGTATATGTGCATAGCTTATGTGTTATATTCAAATTTACACTTTGTTCACAGTGTCACATCACATATGTGTAGCATTTAGTTTAAACGTTGTTTATTTTACTCGCATTATATATGGGTTGATATCTTATCATATCATTCAATAAATATATATATATATATTCTACCATTATAATATATGTATGTATGTATGTATGTACATATTATTTAATACCGAAATATATACTTTTATACTAATATATGTACATATATATTATTATTTTAACACCTTATAATAAGTAGATATATTTATCAATAAGTATACATACAAAGTGTATATATATGTACAATCGATTTCCCATATATATGATGTATCCATGTATGAGTATAAGTAGGTATTTATACCTACGTATGCACACACTTGTATATGCTCAGATACATGAGTTATCATAGATATACATATATACATTTAATGTATATACTTATCCATTCTTATTTATATATATATATTAAATACATGAAGGAGAACATATACTCAATATAGGGATTTAGTCCCTTTAATACAAACTGAAGAAACAACCAAAGGAAATCAAATATAATTACTCAAACATTCCAATCATCCCAAAAGCTATGACAAAGGGTTTACTTGTCTAACCTAGGCCATGAGTGTGTGATAGCTCAAGTAGATACATTAGTGGTTGCCATACCAAACTCATCTCCTAGGTGATACTCTCCCTCTCCTCACTGGAGGGCTTGATTCTTTCCTGCATCTAACTTAGTGCATCATAAACGTAGTTAGCCGATAACATGAAAATCATATTCTTCATATATCATTTGCATCTTTAAAGTATTTGAAAAGTAATATCATTGTAATGCATGTTCATACATTTCATTCATCCATTGAACATATTAAAGTCATAATCTTGCATTTAAATTCATATTTACTCATAAAAGTAAAAGTAATTTGGTAATTCAGAAATGGGGTGTAACACTTGACCCTAGCATTTGAGTAGGTCTATATATCTAGAAGTGTTAAGCCTTTGAGGCCATCTTGGATGTTTGACATTGAAATTGTGAATGAACATATGAAATCACATTATAGTCTTTCAACCTAAAAGAAGAACATATAATAGGAAAAATTAGTAAAATAATAATATTTCTACTTTCCTCTAATTAATATGAAATTTATTTGTCAAAACATGTATGTACATGGTAATAAATTGTCTTCAGTGTATGGTAATAAGTTGTCTTCAAAACATGGAGAAGTCCAACTTTTAAGATGACATAAAGCTAGAATAAGGAATGGTTGGTCCAATTTAATGTATTTTGTATTCTTTATATTCTATTCTTTAGTTTATTTAACAAGCCAAAGCCTAACACCCATTTCTCATAGTACTTTGATAGGAAGGCTTGAGAATTGTTTGATTCATGGAACTTTAAAATTTCCTATGATTAATGTATTTATCAAAATATGAATTAAGTATTCAATCTCAATCAAGATCTTTATCTAATTTTGATTGTGTATTCAATCTAAACTAAATACTTGTGCGAGTGACTTAAACTAGGATTGTTACATATGATTTCTAAGGTTGTTTATGAATTTTGAATGTTGAATGTTAGGAGTGTGAATATAAGTGTGTGTTCAAAACTTAGCTAACAATTCATAAATATTTGAATAATTTGATTTAATCCAACACGTAGAATTTTACATTTAAATTAATGTTTAATTTTATCCTTTTTGATGTTGTCATCTTTTGATTTAAGTGTCTAGATCACATGTGACATGAAGAGCCAAATTATTACAACCTCACTAGGCTGCAAATAGAAAATACCAAAAAAGTTATATGTCTATGTGTGTGTGTGTGTGTGTTTAAATGTTTTCTTGCTTAATAATTTAGTTTTTATGGTACAAAGTAAATTTTAAACTAAATACTAGGGTTTATAATTGTTGAAGAGACCACATGAAATTTTATTGATTGTCAAGGAGTTAACTTATTATATATTTCTCTAAAAGAAAATCTAATTTCTAATGTTATGTTTTGTGTTGAACAAATCAATCAAATAATTAAATATTATACATGTAACAAGCCTCATAACACAAAATTATGAAGGTACCAAAATATAAAAAGGGTATACTATTTATTTATGATTAAACAAGTATTAAATAAAGTAAACAACCATCACTTATATAGAATTTAAATAATAATTAGCAATATCAAACTATCATTCATTTAAAAGAACTTAGTAACATATAAATAATTATTATTTTTATACAACATACACATATATACTTTTTTTTTGTATTAAAGATAGAGCAAAAAATTATACACTATTTTTTGATGCATTATGCATCATATGAGAGACACCATCTATTGATTACATTGTTCATCAAATTACTTCTATCTAGCAGCATAATATAAACTCTATTTTATAAACTTTTCCAATTGTTGATTACAAAATTTAGTTTTTTACATCCTTCAAAAACAGACCAGATTCTTCTATAGCCTACGGAACACTATTAATAGTAAAATATCCGAATAACATTCTCAAAATTAGCATTCAACCCTTCTTTCAGAATAAGTTAATTCCCATTCTGCCTATCCAAGTGGGAGGTCATTGTTTGAGAGGTCTTCATTAGAATGGATAGCTTCAACAACAAAGTTAGATCCTTCATTGATATGGAATCTAGTGTTTTGTTTTTCCTTCTTATTTTTGTTCTCATTCTCTTTATTGTAGTTCTTTAAGAGTTTTTCCATTCCTTTTAGAAGGGGAATACTTTCCTCCTTGTTGAAGTACCAAGTGTGCCCATATTTGATTTCTTCACTGTTCACTCAAACCATGCTATCTTTTAACAACCTTAGGAATTTATGCCTTGAAATTTCCAATTTTATAGTTACTTGCACAACAACATTGTGAAAAATGAGTTCTTTTGTGAAACTTAGCAAGCGACCTCTTGACACCCTATAGTTTTTCCTCATTCCTTTTAATCCAAATTTGTCATAAAGTTTCATTGGTACTTGTATTAGCCAAAATAGATTGCATTCTTTATCTAGACCCTCCACATTACCAAGTAAAATTTCAATCCATTTTATGTTATCTTTCCTACCTTTGAGATTAAAACAAAATAAGTTCCAAACCTCTTTTGCATAAAGACATTCAAAGAAAAAATGCTTAATAGTCTTAGGTTGCTTACAAGAGCTACACAAGTCAATATCAGAACGATTAATTTTATAAGGTAACTTTTGAAGAATTAATAACCATTTAAAGCAATCTTTTTTTGGCTCGATGCAACTAGACTAGTTTTTCATGAATACATTTTTTCACTTTCTATTAGATAAAAAGATATTCTATTTCCAGTTAAGAAAATCAAACATAGCATTATTGTTGCTTAAAGATTTATAAATTATTTTTGAATTTATCATATGAATAAGTGTACCATCATTCCATTTGAAGAGTTTAAAATAGTCTTTTTCTTCATTGTAAACTTTAGGTAACTGAAACACCTCACAACCTCCTCTAAGCATGGAGTATGCTCTCTAGTTAGAGGGGGGAAGGCTATATTTGCTACTTACCAAAGAAAAGAATACTAAAGAGAATATCAAAAATGACAGAGGGAGAAAATGACAAATGTAGAATGGGATAGACAAAGAAGAAAAAAGAATGCAACAGATAAAGCAAGAAATGCAAGACGAAGATTACAAGCAACAATAGAACAATTATCTGAAGTTGTTGCAACCTATCATAACATCAAGTTGGCTAGAGACTTGGGGATCTCTAAACTTTGGATAGAAATGGATTCTTTAAACATTGCTAATTTCCTTAAAAAAGGATTTCCCCATCTTGGTCTATTAAAAATCTAATTTCGGATGTCATTTCTTTAAGTGGTGATTTTGATGATATTTATATATCTCATGCCTATAGAGAGGCGAATTATGTCACTGATTGGTTGAAAAATTATGGAGTGACATCGGCAAGGTCATGGGATGTGAATGATGTCCTACCTATTGATTTAAGCACCCTTATTCATAATGATTCATGTTATCTTGTTGGTTTTTCCCACCTCCTTGGCTTTTGGAATGCGTGGGTATCATGAAGTTTTCTATTTGATTAGACTACTCGCACAGTTGATGCTCATTGGAATTTTTGGTCTTCCTCAACTGAGTTGTTTAAGCCTCCTCTTCATTATAACTATTGATACTACCCTTGATAGCTTCATATGCTTTTTGAGTGTTTATCTTCCTCTTGCTCTTTGCTTGCTTCATCTGTGGTTTCTTTCTAAAGTGATTCAATGATGGGTGGGGATAGCTGCAGAACAAAGCCTCTGTCTTGTGATGATATTAAATCCAATGTCGATGTTTGGGTAATTATGCAAAGAGGTGGTCTCACTCCCTTCATGGAGAGGTTGAATGGCTTTAAGGCTATTGTGTCTAAGGACTTTGTTGATGCATGGAATGGACATGTGCTAAGTATGTTTGGTAGGGATACTACCATCAATGAAGAATTTATTGCTAAAGTCACAGGTATGTCGATGGAAGGCATGAAATTCTACAAGGATAAGAATATTTTGCAGTCGGCTAGACAAAACTTTCTCTGTGATAGAGAAAGGGCTAAAATGGTCAGATTGGACTGTGAGGGTTATGACAGGACTAAGATAAAACCCATCTGGCAGGATGTTGCGGTGGCGTTAATGTGGTACTTCACCCTTGATGGCAGATATGCGGCGTTGTATGGCCACCATTCCATGTTGAATCATTTTCAACATGGTAAGCTCGTGTCCTTCCCGTTTTACCTTTTGATGTCTTTGGAAGAAGGAATTTTTAATTTTAGGAAGAAACCTAGAAACCCCTTTCTACATGAGGGCTTGATGTTGCTCATTATAGATTTTATCAAAGCAAATTGTATTGTTCGAGCTCCCTTGTCCCCTATTTCAAAAAAGAAGGGGAAAGGGAATGGGAAATATTAGATTGAAGAAATTCCAGACAGTGAGGGTACAAAAAATGGATGAGGAGTCAGAGGGTTGGTCCAATGGCTATGATACTGACTTGGATTACACTCCTTTGTCTGGTGGAGTGAAGCCCTCAACTTATAACGAAAAATCTCTCCTCTCACATGCCAAATGCAAACTGAAGGAGGCCTTTGTGGATGGTGCTGAGGAGGGACTTTGTGGTGGTAAGAAGGCCAAGGGTTGTGCAAAGGACGTGGGTGAAAATTTTTAGGAGCTGGCAGAGAATATCCAAGGTGATGGAATGAGGAATTTTGGTGATGGTGGGTCCCCTACGACTGTTAAGGGGAATTTTGTGGTCAATGTGGATGACTCTACGCAGGTGTTGGCATCCAAGGATAGGGGTAAGGCCAAGCTTTTCCCTGAGGGGTTTCAAGAGGAGGATCCTCCGGTTAGTTTGCATTGAGGTAGGGGTGTGTTTTGGGTGGCTATGGATTTTTTGCAGGCGTCTAGATTGGTAAAAAAAGGGTTTGATATTTCATTCAATTTGCTTATGTGGCTCATGCAAGAGGTGCAGGACCTCCACAACAAGCATGACACCATCACCTGTTGCAACATATCCACACTTCGTAGTCTCAAGGAGATGGATCTATCTTCAAGCTAACTAGGTCTTTAAATTCTAGTGTTGGATGTGTGGTGGATGAGCTTGCTAATTTGAAGAGTGATTATGGACTGAGGATGGCTTTGCTAGAAAAACAAAATAGGCAACTTTGAAAGGATGTGGACATGATTATAAACATTAGCAGGGAGAAGTTGGAGGCCTTGGCTGAAGGTATGATCTTCCTCAACCAAAAGGAAAAGGAATGGACTAACAGAGGACTATTTGAAGAACATGCGACTAAGGAAAGGGGGAAGAGTGTTGTCATGGACATGCATACCATGGACTTGGATGCTAGACCGAGTGTGCGTAGTTAGAGTAAAAACAAGAAATGTAAAACAGTCCTTGGTCGTTATGTTGAGGAAATCATGGAGATGCATGACAAGCTGGTGTCTAAGGATTTGGATGCGGCAAAGATGCTTAAAGAACTTCTTTAATAACCATTTGGTGTGTTTTTCTATTTTTTGTGTTGGTTGTGACTTTTTGTTGATGGCCTGTTGATGGTTTGTTAATTAGCTTGTTTTTGTTAGGTTTGGCTGGGTAGCCATTTGTTTCATCTTAATTGCCATTGTCTCTTTTTGTTCAGGGTTTCAGGCACCCTTCAAAACCTATTTATCGTTAATAAAAAACAATAGAACAATTATATGTAGAAAGTAGACAAGAAGAAAATACACCCACCAAATCCAAATGGATTAATTGTCACTGATTTCAAAAAATGTAATTGGTATTTTGTAATCACTTAGATTCCTACCATTCACCAACAATTTGTTACATTTGTGAAGAAAGTTACAATGGAATCAAAGTTGTTTTCATTATAGAAGGTACTATTTGCACAAGATGTAACTAAGGGAGAGAGGAATAAATAGATTCTCAACTATAAATAATATGAATCCTAGACCCCAACTAGTTGAACTGAAAAACCTCACACAAATTGAAAAAATTTTGATTGCATGTGTAATTCTAATTTCACAAGTTACACATGTAAGAGGTGGTCAATACAAATATAGAGGACACACAATAAGCTTTCCACAATATATTAAACAAATATCAAATATATTTCCACATTGTATCAAAGATTTTCCAGTCAATATAGTCTAAAGGAAAGATCAATGTGGCACATGTTACCACTTCACAGTGAACAAGGACTGTGTTTATACAACACTCAAGTACAAAATCATCCACGATAAATTTTACTCAGATGTCACAATCAATGGAAATGTTCTTGACACTTTACCTGAAAAATTTAGATCAAAATATTTTTGAACTTAAGAATGTGCATATAAAATTTCAATTAGATACAAATGATATAGCTTATGTTGGACCAATGATAGAGAATAATGAAGGTAATGTCCTTGAACATACTACATCGATGGTTTATTGACCCCCTAGTGCACAAAAAGAGATGGACTTGATCCATGCATCGATGAACAACCCAAACACATATCCAATGACATTAATTGTCTAGCCAAAAATTGGCGAATCTCCAATAAATGAATATGTTACAACAATAATTCTTGATATGGTATTCCCAACATTATTTCCAAATGGTATATTTGATTGGTTAGAACCACGAATCAGGAAAGTAAATCTACATGAATATGTGAGGCATTTATGTCGTTATAGAGACAATAGATTCAATAAACATACAAGATTTTGATATTATATGGAAAATATGATAATGAGGCGTCATACACAAACATCAACTACAATTTTTATGAAAATAAGTCTCCATGATATGCCTATCACAATAAATGAGCTTCTTGAACATATGAACAATATTCCATAGTCACAACTTTCTGATAGATTGATGTTGTTCAAAACTTCTTTAAGGGGTACAAGATCATATTGGAAAAAATGCCATGCATTAATTGACAAACATGTGTGCATTAGATTGGTACACCCACCATTTTATTTACTTTGAGTGCAATTGACTTGTGTTGGCTAGACTTGCATGCACTAATATTAGGCACATCATTGACAACTCCAAGAGAAGCACAACTTTGGAGAAAACAAAATGTGATTGAATACCCACATATAGTTGCACAATATAGGCACTTACGACACTCTCAATTCAGAAAATAAATAATTCAAAAGGGAATGAATGTTCAAGACTATTGATGTGGATATGAATGGCAACATCGAGGGTCAACACATGTACATGGATTTTTATGGATAAATGGAGCGCCAAACATGGATACTATTGATTAGTCAAATGAAGAACAAAACATTACCGTTGAAAGATCATTCAACTTGATTTTTCATCCATGGAATCCAAGACATGATATCGATGAACAAAATCTATAGGTAGAAAAATAATTTTGCATATCATTACCACAATTACAGATGTTTTTGCATTTCAAAAAATATAACAAATTAATCAATTGTAATTAATATTGCAGGCATTCCAGAATTGTACTATGAATCCATGTCTTAAAAACACAAGACAAATTGAACAAACAAATGTTTAGAAGGAATAAGAGGAGATAAAAACCATATTACAAAGACATACAATGTGTAGAGAGGGTGCATGACTATGAAAAAGGGAGGAAAAATGGTTTGTAGGTAATCATTTCTACAAACATGATTCAGTTTATTGTTTAACAAATGCACTTCTTACTGTTTAGCAAATGTACTTCTCTAATGCATTAATTAAATATAAATTTATGTTAATGATATAACTTATAGGTACAATGCTCCATTGCCACTAAATTTGCAAGGAGCGAAATATATGAAGATATAGACACTAGTGAAAAAAATTGACCCTGCTAGAAATGATGATAGACTTAATTCACACAATTGCTAGATTTTGCAACTTTGGAGAGAAAATATAGATTGGAAACATGTTCTATCAAAACATGTTATTAAATATATTGCTAAGTATGCAGCCAAATCAGATAAAAGCTCTGAAATATGCCAACAAATGTTAATACGTCCAACAGACATAGAAAATCAAAATGATCTAGTTGGTTGAAAGTAGTAGAAGATTTATCAATCTAAATGTATCAATTGAGGTTTTTAAATGTGTATTGTTGCATGTTGAAAATAACAATAAATAATAAACAATATCTTTCATTGATGCATATAGAAATAGGCCTACTAGTATGGAATCTATCTCATTGATTGATGTGGCAAAACCATGGATAATAATCCTAAACATAACTCAAAAAAATGGTTTGAATTTTGCTTCTTAGAACTATTACTCTATAAACTATTTCATGATATTCAAAGAGATATTGGTCATAACAATGATGCAATGAGGGGGCGGTGGCAAAACAACCTTTGCAGCTGCTCTCTACGGGGATCCTCAAGTGAAAAGCATGTTAACCCCTTATTTTACATTTTGCTCCTGAATTAGGGAATTTTGTTTAGTAGATTTTCATCTTGGCTTAGATTTAATATAAATTTTATTGGACAATGAGGTACTTTAGATCTATCCTTTCTTAGCCCAAGTGTTGGCCAATCTCGGGGATTGGCTACTAAGGAAAATTCAAAAATTAAGTATTCTAGTCAAAGAAGATATTGCATTACTCTCCAAGATAAAGTCCAGCTTTAAAACATCAATAATACCCACAAAATTATCCATTTTTTAAGGAGATATTTTAGCTTTAGTTACTTTTGATTTTGGTACTTTGGTAATGTTTCAACTTTCTATAACATGAAATCCTTGCTTAGATTTAGGGACTTGTGATTCTGATGTAGACAAGCCTTTGCTTCTACTAATTGTTTTCCAATACCTTGTTACTACAATTTAACACTTAAAATTAGATACTAAAGCAAATACAATAGAACATAAAGAGGAAAACTACAGTAATCACATCCAACCAAAATGAAATTCAATGAATATCTTGTTCACTTTCAAGAAAAACAACTTTACATATCCTCTAACTCCCATCAGTACTAATTAAAAAAGTTATTCAACCATACAAAGGCATCTGACTAGCATTAGAATTCTAATAAAATCTACCCATTTTACCAATTATATTATACTAAAGATGAGACTTTTTCCCTTTTCCCCTAAAGAACAAGGTAGTTCAAAACAAACTGTTATTATTAGAAAAACAATTCCCTCCAATTTCTCTACTAGGCTAACAATATCAGAAGAGAAATTGGTTAATTCCTTCTTTGATGGGGCATCATTACAAATGTTGCTAAGATGTACGAGATGGTTATGGTACCAGTGCACTCAGTGCAAAAAGCTTTATAGGATGAAGCATTGGTTATGGAGTCGGGAATTTGAAATATGGATCAACAAGGGGGATATGGAGGAGCATATATTGATATGTATGGAGGCTCTAGGTATGGAGATACTACTTGAGGATCCAAGGAAAATGATTTAGTAGGTGCTTTGGCTGGCTATAGAGTTGTAGTTAGGCTTAAATGGTTGGTTTAGAAGTCCAATGGCATGTTGGAAAAGTGATGAACAAGGCACAAATGAATTTTGGTAGAAGAAGAGTGGAGATGGGTCTAAGCCCACAAGAAGTTGGAAAAATAGAAAGAGCACAATTTGGAGGGGTGAATGGTGCCCAAGTGATGGACAAGGAAAAGAGAAAAGTAATCAAAACAAGGTAGAGGAGGATGGTTTATGGTATAACAAGTAGTTGGAAATAGAGGAATAAATTGTGTGAAAAACTTTGGGAGTACCTAACATGGTTGAAGGGAATGTTGTGGCCCAACTCTTCAGGTCAAAAGAATGGTTGTACCATCCAACCTAAATTTGATAATAGTTAAGTTCTTGATTTTTCTTGGCATTTTGGTTTTCTTGGAGATTGATTTTGAATAAACTAGCTTTCCAAGAGGTTCAAAATTGATATAGGAGCATCCTTCGTAGACAACAATCCTCATCACCAAAACAAAAAAAAGGAAAGAAAACATAAATAATTGAATCAATAACCTCCCAAACACAATCTTGTTGACCATTCTTGTATGATTATCTCTCATCTCATGTTTCCAAGAGTGTTGTTTAGTTTCTACATCTAATTGGCATGCATAACAAGGGATAGAGAGGCAAAGACCATATGTTGGGGAGAAAGAAGATGACAATCTTTAATTGCAACCCATTTTCCTTGTATTTTGATAGGAGATTGCATCAAAAGTCAAGAAAAAAGACCATCAACAATTAGAGCAAGGGGGGCTAGTTTTCTTGGTGCTCAAATGGAA
Organism: Sequoia sempervirens; assembly: GCA_007258455.2. Classification (NCBI taxonomy): domain Eukaryota; kingdom Viridiplantae; phylum Streptophyta; class Pinopsida; order Cupressales; family Cupressaceae; genus Sequoia; species Sequoia sempervirens. The sequence goes on from VDFB02146875.1 coordinate 22,834, forward strand.
ATGGAAGGTTAAAAATATTTATTTATCTTTCTCGGTTTGGGTACAATAGGGGAGGACTATGTAGACTAAAAGAAAAAAACTATTTTATTGGGTTCTCCTAGAACCCCCTTAGTACCTGTATGGGTGTAGTTTGGATTGGGTTTGACATGTACACCACTGGGTTTTCCTAGGGTCTTGCCCAAGCACCCTAGTTTCCTTGTGGATCCTTCAAACTAGGTTTTCCCAAGGTCCTGTTGGGGTGCCCAAGTGGGACCCTAGGTGAACCCAAGGTTACCTAGGGGTTGCCCATAAGAAAAACAAAAAATATATTTTTGAAAATATTTCTATAAACAAAAAGTTCCAAATACCTAATTTTTCCCTTAAGTGATAAAATTATGAAAATTGTGTGCGCTATGAATGTTTGTGTGGTTTCAAAGGCCTTAATTTTAGGCTTGGTGGTAGGGGGTCTACCCCTTGATTCCATTGGGGGAATTGGCTCCAAAACCACATGAGAAGCATTGCCTCTAGATCCCCATGACGAGTACTACCCCTCAACCACATTGGGATATCCATTCCTAGCCCCCACTAGTTGCCATCCCCAAATCGAGGCCATTGCTTCCCCTAGTTAAGTGTAGCTAATTGGGTGCAAAATAAGTTGAGGATTTGGTCTTTGTGAACTCCAACTTGCACCGCTTGTCACATAAAAAACTTGATTACAATGAGGGGGTGACGAGGAGTAGCTATGAGAATTACTAATTAATAAATCATATTCAAGGAAGGGAATATAGGGGACTATGTATGAAGAAGTAACAACATGAAGACAAAAGATGGGGTCAAAAATAAGGGAAGATTAATTTCCTCTTTTTTGTATTAATTTTGTTAGGTGTAGAAGTTATTAAGATCAATACAAATTTCATAATCTTCAATCAGAAGGTATGTAGAACAAATGTTAGTCCTATTCAAAGCTGCTCATTTATCACTAATAAATCTGCTACTATTGTAAAGGTCAAATAATAGTTTTTGTTGCATGTGCCTGAATTTTATAGTCCTATACTAATGTATTTTTCAACTATTATTTAAGAATTGTTCTTATCATGAGGCTTAGAATAAGTGTATGTGAATAATGGCTTTATAGTTTAGTTTTCTTGTCCTTGTTATTTGTTTGGAACTATAGCATTGAATATTTGTTCAAGGCTACTTGGGTTGGTTACCTATTCAGTTGGGCCACTACCCCAAGTTTTGCATTATATGGTATTGGAGCCAGGTTGCAGCGTTGGGAAGTAGAAGAGAGAAGAAAGACAAATTAGTTCTCCAACAAGATATTTGGGTAGACAATTGAAGGTCCATATAGAGGCCAACCTTATCTCCATTAAAAAAACATTGGGTAGAGGATATAGTGATTTATTCATCATCTTGTATAGATGGATAGAAAGAAAGAAATTATATTAATGTCCATGGATGACCAAAGAAGGTCAATGGGACTCAAGAGGACAACAATTTACAATAGAAATTTATAGGAATAGAAACCTAGAAAGGCCCCCACAAATGGGAAGAATAAAAGAAAAGAAATATTAAACAATAAGGGAACACCAACACAATTGGTCAAGAAATTAGTACATATAGCTAAGAAGGGGGGGACAAGAACCCCAAAGAGAAAACATTGAGGAAATTTGGAGATCATCAAGTATCACTATCTAGACTAGAAATAGTGATGTCTTTGGTGCCATCATCATTGTGAAGGAACCAATACAAGATTTAATAGTGTTCATCAAGGAGTGTTGAGGGCTAGGAGGGTCAAGAAAGGTACTCCCCCTAGGATCAATTTAACATTCAAGGTTGTAACATCCCTTATATTAGTGAAAAATTTTGTATATACATTTGCCCATGTGGTTGGAGGGTGGCTAGAGAGGAGTAGATCCATGCCAACAAGAAGAAGTTGAACTACATTGTCAAGAAGAAACAAAACCATGATGCTGAGGAAGATGTTGAGGCAAAAACTATGAGAAACAATGTCTCATAGGTCTATCTACATCTGTAATAGAAGTAGTAATATCCAAAGACCATTTAGGGCTGCTAGTCTTGTGGATGTTTTGGAAGGAGGAGGTGATCAACAGGGGGGCCCTAGATTCTCGAGAGACCTCATGTAAGGATCTATGCCAAAGGGTGATTTCCTCCTACAAATACAACGCAAAACATTGCTAGTCTAGATTGTTAAAGAAATGAGAGAGATTGTTGCTTAAGTACTTGTAGAGGCAATAATATCTCCTCTAGATCTCATAGTAAATGGGGAATCTAAGGATGAAATGATCCTCATTTTCCACTTCCTGGAGGGAGAAAATATGGTAGATCTAGTTAAGGCAAGGAATATGGTGGTTTGTCTTGAATTGTAGCTGGTGGGAACACACCCTCCTTGGTCAAGGAAAATATCAAGCCATATGATCAATGACGCTGGATGTAATGAGGATGGTATAATGTACCATAATCCATGTTTATAAAAAATGTTCAATGTAGAAGGAAATCTTTAGGTTGAAAGGCACAAGATGGGAGGTCCAAGTGATTTGGATGTAAATTGCTTGTAGATGTCTATTCTAGGGGCGTTGTTGATGGTTTTCTTCAAAAGAAGGAGCCAAGGAAAAGCATCCAAGGAATACATGAAAGCAAGTAATCTATCAATACAGATGGAAAGGAGAGAGCTAGTCTCAGTGTACCAACACTGAGAGCATACATTTGAGCTCAATTAAGTAATCCTCTTAGAATAATAAAGAGAAAAGTACAAATATTTGACATGATGAGAAGAAAAATATCCCATGGATTTGAGTCTAAGCATGTAGAAAGTAAGCAAAAAGATAATCCCAAGATGCAATGGTTGGGCAACAAACTTAGCCTAAACAATGCATTGATGAACGGTTCACTTGCACTTGATAATATGTTGTAGTATGAGATTTTTGACCCTCTTAATATGCAATCAATGGATCCCAAGCTAGACCCCCCAACCTTAAAGCCATACAATGTAGGCTTGATGATGGTATCAAAAGATGTATCTTTGAAGGAATATCTTGGAAGTGGATTTAGGAACATTAACACTTCAAGACAGAGTAAGGCATATCCCTTGTAAAGATGTGAATGTGAGGTAGACTTCATGTTGAAGGAGAGACCAAAACATGGATCTTCAAGTATGTGTAAAATTTAGATGTGATTTCCAAAGTTGCCCCCTTGTAAAAGAATTGGAATTTGGAAAGAATATGCTTGGAGATGTTGAAAGTCGTGACATTAGTTTTACTAAGGTTGACCACAAGTTGGAAAAGTTCAAAGAAGCATACAATGGCATCAAGTTTCCATTGTATTCCTTTGAACAAATGAGAGATAAGAATAACATCATCAACAAAAAGTAGAATGACAATAACCACCTTGTGTAAAATGCAACCATCATCCATATGAGTATATTGTTGAAGAAACTCCTTTGACTCATCAATGTAGATGTTAAAGAGGGTCTAAGAGAAAAGGGAGTGCAAAAAATATGGTTAATAGGAGGTTTAATTTTGTTGGGATAAAAAAGATGCAAAAGGGGATGAAGGATAGATGGGAATGAAGAATTGTTGAGGAGATTGGAAACTTTGAAGGCTAGACTTACACATGAAGAATTTAAGGATGTAGGGGTATGGGTAACTCCAATTGGTCCACTCAACACCCTACAGAGAAATTAATGCAAGCTATAAGCAAGAAAGGGTAAAGTTCACACTAGATATATCAAATTTTATAGGGGAATTAAATCTAGTTCTCTTGATAGGTTGGGTGAAAGAGCTTGAGAGGTACTTTGATATGAAAAATTTGTGTGAAGATGATCCTAGGAGGGTCAAGTTTACTATAACTAAAATGAAGTCACATGTTGCCCTATGGTGGGACAACATTCAACAATCATGGAGAAGACAAGGGAAGGAGAAAGTAAGGTTATGGCCTAAGATGTGAAGCACCTTAAGGAAAATTTCATGCCCTTAAACCGCCGACAAAGTTTGTTCAAATAATTTCAAAACTTGAAATATAAGGAATTGTCTATACAAGAGTACATGGAAAAAAATGCTTAGAAATCAAGTCAAATATGCAAGACAAAGAGGAGAAAGTAGCTGCTAGATATCTCGATAGGATAAGATTTTTGCTCCGAGATGAGTTAATCCTAATTAAACTGGGTGTTGTGGATGAGGCATATCAATATGCCTTAAGGGTTGAGGAGAAGTTGTCTAGAAAACATTTACGTATAGCAAGAAGTAGAGGGAGATTTAATGAAGGTATAAGATGAAAAGGCACTAGATGAAACCATGATTTACAAGGAGCTGAACCGAACCCAATACTTCACAAGACCAAAACCATCTCTCTAGGGAGGGAGCATATTCACCAAGAGGAAGAGTAAACTATGTTAGAGGAAGGGGTAGATCATTTGGTGGCACATTTTTAGATGTGGTCAAAATGGTCGTAGGGCTTTTGAATACCCCCAAACACAAGATGATGGTAGGAGGAGGAATAAGGGTAGCACTCATGTTGTATGAGCTTAAGAAGATTTAGCTAAATCCCTAATCACATTGAAGAATTGGAGTATCAAGAAACTCTTATGATGTAGAGAGTGCTACTGAAATCTACAAAGGATGAAAAACCATTGCAGCAAAAGAGTCTTTTTAGAATTATTTGCAAGTCAAAAGGAAAATGTTTAAAGTTATCATTGATAGTGGTAGCTCATACAATCTAGTGTTGAATGATATGGTTGAAAAGCTAGGTTTGAAGAGGATAACACATCCAAATCTTTATAAGGTATCTTGGCTTCAAAAAAAAGTCACCAAATACTAGTAAATAAACTATGTTACCGGCTTGATTCACTAGACTTGTAGATTTGTGTCAGATTTGACTTGGATATGGATCCATGTTGGGTTTGTAATAAATCTGCCACTTTTCCTTTGTGAATCACATTTTTAATATTTGAAAACCTCTTTTTATTTTTTGTGCTTGTTTGCCCCATGTTTTTTCTTTCTATTTTCATGGGTTTGGAAATATTGTGATGTGTGTAAAAAATAATGTTTTTACAGAAAAAATATGTTCACATGATTTTTGTATTGGCATGAAATCACTATCTATACCACTAGCAGGAGACTATAGGTTTGGAATTTCAGATATGTATATAGTTAAAGAATAGGTATTTTAAATAAATTAAATAAGTTACTAATATTAGTAGTAATTAATTAATTTTTAAATTTAATAATATATATTAATATTAAATTTCGTTATAATTTTATTATTATCTTATAATATTATATATAAATTTTATTAATGTTGTATGAGATTATAAATATTATTATATATTAAAAATGTGTATATTTGTTTAGCATTCTTGATTTTAAATTATAAATATGTATATAGTTATGATTTTTATATGTTTTCATACTGACAAATTCAAAATGATCTCAACCCCTAAAATTGTTTTTGGTCAAATTCACAAACTGAGCAAAGGAACCAAAACTCGAAACCAATAGTAGAATAGGTAACTTAGTAAATAAGCAATGCCTAGTTGATTTTCATATTGGTTCTTATAAGGAAAAAATTTGGTGTGAAGTGATGTCTATGGATGTGTATCATGTTTTATTGGGTAGGCCTTGGCAATTTGATATGAAAGCCATACATGATGGGAAAGCCAATAGATACATGCTTGAGAAAAATGGGAGGAAGTTCATGTTAGGTCCTTTGAAGGATATTTAAGAATAAGTGGATAGCAACAACAATACTCAATTAATCTATGACAAACAATTTTTGAATACAGTAAAGAGGGGAGGAAGAATGATTAGCCATCATAATCTTGGCACTCTAAGTTGGGACAACAGAAAAAAGTGACATACCAGCTAAAGTAAAGGAGTTACTAAAGGAATACAAAGATCATCTCCATTGACCTTCCAAAAGGCTTGCCACTAATACAGAGTATTATCCATCACATGGACTTCATACCAGGATTGAGTCTTCTAAACAAAGACCCCAATGGAAAATGAAGAAGTAAACTGAAAAGTGAAAGAGCTTCTTGAAAAATATCTAATAAGGAAGAGCCATAGTCCATGTGTTGTACTAGTATTTTTGGCACCAAAGAAAAACAATGACTAGAGAATGTGTACCAACTTCAAGCCATAAATAAGATAATAATCAAATACTGGATTGTTTACTTCAATAAGGTTTATTGTTTAGTGGAAAACAGTTGTGTGTTCCTGCAGGTTCTATGAGAGAGAACTTGATCAAAGAGGTGCATAATGGTGGATTGGAAAGACACTTGGAAATGATAAGAGCTTTGTACAATTGAATCAAAGGTATTATTGGCCCAAAATGATAGTGGATGTAAAGAAGTTTGTAGAGTGTTGTAGAATATGCTATCTTGCAAAAGGGAAGAACCAAGCCATTTGTATAAGCTATTATCCATTCCAAGAGAGTATGGGAGCATATAAGTATGAACTTTGTCTTAGGCTTGTCTAGGACTCAAAAGGGGAAATACTCCATTTTTGTAATGGTTGATAGATTCTCAAACATGACTCATTTTTCTATATGTACGAAGACTAATGATACTACAAGTATATAATTTTTTTTCAAGGAAGTAGTCTAATTTTATGGGTTGTCAAGGAGCATCATGTTGAGCAATTTGTTGCCATATATACAGGACCTTGTGGAAGAAATTGAACACACAACTGTAATTTAGTCCAACCTATCATCCACAATGTGAATACCAAACTGAAGTGGTGAACAAAAGCTTTGGGAAGTTATTGAGATGTCTTGTCTAGGAGAAACTAGGAGCTGATATTTTTACCTAACACAAGTTGAATTTGCCTATAAGGCTATAACTCAATTAATTGGAGCACTGAAAAGACACCCTTTCAAATTGTGTATGGGCATGCTTCAAGAGTGTAAGTGAGTTGTGGGACATAGTAGGTGTGAGCCAATGTAGTGTTGAAGGAGGATATTTTGCTGAATACATAAAAGAAGTGCATGAAATCAAGAAAAGCATTGTCTAATTTAAGCAACATGCAGATTTGAAGAGTAGGATGGTGAATTATCAGGTTGGTTACCTAGTGCCTATTCATTTAAGGAAAGAGAGGTTTCTGGAAGGGACCTACAACAACCTTAAGTGGAAAAATATTGGGCCATGCAAGGTGCTAAAGCAATTTTTTTTGAATGCATATGAAATAGGATTGCCAGATGGAGAGGACATTTCACCTATCCTCAAAGTTGCAGAATTGTAACCTTTATCATGAGGGCCAACCAAGTGAAGGAAATAATGGATCAGATATGCAACTTCCAATGTGGAGGGATTAGTTGCCTGAAAAGGAAAGACAAGCAGTCAAATCAATCACAACTCCAAAGTCACTAAACAAACACAAGGTAAAGAGTGTCGAGAGTATCTAGTCAAGTTTAAGGGAAAACCCATTGAAGAGGCTACTTGGATGAGTCTCTCTAAGATTAGTTGTAATGGTTGGTCCTTGGATGAACTCATTCTAAAATTGAGTTAGAGCTCATCCCTATTCATACCTAATGTGTCTAGTGTAGATGCATCCTTGGTAGACAACAACCCTTATTACCAAAAAAATAAAATAAAAATGGAAACATAAATAATTGAATGAATAACTACCTAGACTTGGTATTTTTGACCATTCTCATATGGTTATCCATCACCTCATGATTCTAGGACTATTTTTCAGTTGCCACATACAGTTGATGTGCATAAAAACGAATAAACAGACAAATACCATATGTTGGGGAGAAAGGAGAGGGAAATCTCCAACAATTTTTCTTATATTTTGATGGGAGACTGCATCAGACTTGTCAAGAAAAAAGAGCACTGACAGTTAGAGCAAGGGGGAACATTTTTCTTAGGTGTTGATTGGAAACAAAATGTTGAAAATAAGACATGTTTTCCTTGATTTTTTTGGGTATAATAGAGGAGCAAGGAGGGTTGTGTAGAATGAAAGAAGACAAAAGAATGGGATTTGAACCCCTAAACCCACATGGAAGTAGCTATGAGAATTACTATTTATATTGAAGGAGGGGAATACAAGGGACTGCATAGGAAGAAGAAGTAACAACATGAAGACAAACGACAAGGTTGAAAATAAAGGAAGGTTAATATCCCTTTTTGTGATCAATTTTTTTAGGAGTTAAATTTTGTACATTTCAATACCCATTTCATAATTTTCAATCAAAACATATGTAGAACATATATTTAGCTCTATTCAAAGCTGCCCATTTAACAATTATAAATCTACTACTATTGTAAAGTTCTAGTATTTTGCTGCATATGTATAAATTTTATAGTCCTCTTATACTAATGTATCTCCCAACAATTAATTACAAACTATTCTTATCATGAGGATTATAACAAATGTATGTGAATAATCACATTATAGTTGGGTTTTGTTGTCCTTGTTGTTTGTTTGAAACTGTAGCATTGAATATTTATTTAAGTCTGCCCAAGTTGGTTGTGTATTCAGTTGGGCCACCCCTCTTAGGTTATGCATCAAAAATATTAAAACATGGGGCGAATGATGCACCACCAAAACAATGACTAACTAAATGTCTCTATCTGTATTGTTTGTCTAGTGGAGAAATTGGAGAGGATTGCTTTTCTAATAATAGCAGTTTCTTTTAAACTACCATGTTCTTTATTGGAAAAGGGATCAAGATTATGACTGAGAATTGGTCCAAGTAGCTAGAGAGAAAATGAAAATGAGAAGGCACACTTCCATCAATAGAATAATGTAGAATGGAATGTGAGTTAATAAAATTTGTTTGATGAAAATTTTCCAAGCAAATGCAATTGTCAAGTTTAAAGACAAATTCTACAACCTTTGCTAGCATCCTCCCTACCCATGCAAAAATGGGAGCTTTTGGAACAATATGGATGTCCATTGAATCATAATGGATAGAGGAACCTTGTCAGATATTATAGTCGCAACTGCCCTAGTAGACATGGATGCAAAAAGTGGAAGCATTCACAAGGCATGTGAATTGTTTGACTAAATATTGAAAAAGATGTCATCTCATGGACTGCTTGATGATTACGGGACATGTACAAAATGGATTTGTTGAAAAGGCTTTAAATTTTTTCAAGAAAATGCAATTGGCAGGTGTGAAGCTAAATTCCACAACCTTTGCCAATATCTTCCCTCCCTATGCCAAAATGAGAGCTTTGGAACAGGGTATGGACATCCATCAAAGCATTATGGAAGGAGGATTTTTTATAGTTATTATAGTTGGAAATTCTCTTGTATACATGTATTCAATTTATGTGGAAGCATAAAAAAGGCATCTAAACTATTTGATTGAATGCCTCGAAGAGAGGTTATCTCATGGAATATGATGATTGTAGGATATGCTTAAAGTGTGTTTTTTAAAAAGCTTTAGAAAATTTTAAATGCTTGCAAATGAGTATCACAATCAACTTAATGCACTTGCAAATGAGTATCACAATCAACTTAATGCTCTTGCAAATGAGTATAATTTATCTCACAATTTTTTCTTGATTTTAAGTGTTCCCACACTTTTAAATGGAATGCCTTGTAGAACCGAGCAGTTCCCTCTAACTGTTGGTAAAATTTGTAAACCTATAACCCAACTTCCATTGATTTCTATTAACAAACCACAAATGTATTCCCATAGATTATACAAGCCATCACATGCAACAAAATTTGTTTATTTTCATGGAACATGATGTATAAGTGTTTGAATTCACAAAAAAAATTAACTTCATTTGAACCATAGTTCTCACAGAATGCATCACCAATAGGCAGGACCACATAAATGGAAATTTGAAAAGAAATAGGGAGATAAATATTTCACAAATGCCTTAAACAAATTTGCCTTCATGATATGCCATAATTGCACAATATGAATTTGTAATAAAAGTTCTACAAACTTCCAAGAAAATTAAAGTGGTAGGTGTAAAGCCAAATCTCATAGAATTTTCCAACTTTCTACCCACATTTGCAAAATTGGGAGCATTCGAACAAGGTTTGGACATTTACTGAAGAATAAAGTGCAATTTTTTACCGTTGGTACCCATTGCACACCAAGGTGTGATTGCTAGTTAAAATTAGACAATTATTTACGTGAACATTAAAAATGACTGGAATTTCCATAATCAAATCATTACCATGCACTTCCATGATTAGATCTCAAAAAGTTACATATTAAGCTTAAAACAATAATTTAGCTTTTCAAGAAAAATTGAAAAATTGAAGTAAAATCCCATCACTTAAAATATGATGGGTTCATAGAAAGTTATTAGGAGGCCCTTAATTGTCTAGGTCAAAAAGCTAATTATTTATAGTAATACTTATTTAATTAACAGTTTAATTTCTTATTAGGCAACTAATCATGATGTCAATCTTAAGACCTTTAGTAGAGTATCTTAAGAATATTCAATGGAACATTTCCTATATAAATTCCAAGAACTCCTAATAGTGACATATCATCCATTAATAATAAATCTTAATATGGTATAGATAATAAATTTGACATCGAGTTGGTAGAATGATAGTTGTTAAGGCACAATTTTGTTTTTAATCCTTAATCTTCTAGGTTTACATAATAATGATAAAATAGGGCTCCATTTATTAGATTTTTTGTGGTTCACTTGGCATGCAAGTTAAAATCATTTATCCTTTTGGTGGAAATGGGTCGATATGGCTAATCATTTAGCTTTATTCTAAGAATTAGTTCTCTATACATGCATGGATTCATTAAGAATATATATGGACTAAGGCATTATGCTTAGGATGTAATATTATTTAGGGTGGAGAAAGGAAAAAATGGTTTTGGTGGGCAACTTGGCTAGGAAGCTAGAGAAAAATAGCTCATAAAGCTACTATTGGGTGGAGAAGGATTGCTAGAAAATTTTGTAGTATACATTAAGAAGAAAATTGCCAACCAAATATGGAAAATTTAGTCAAGTACATGAATGGTGCTCCCTATTTTAGGGTTAGGGAGGTCATGTCCAACTTTCTCCTTAACCTTGGTCAATCTCTTGGGTGCTAAAATGTATTTGTTTCCATATCTCTCACTTGTGTAGGGTGAAGCCACATAACTGGTTTACACTTTTGGAGAGGAAGGAAATTTTGAATTTTTCCCCCTCTCCATATCAACTGGGTTCGACCGAACCATATGGCTCGACCAAACCATTAAAAAACCCATTAAAAAAACAATATTTAAGTGGGTTCGGCCGAACCCCTTGAATATGACAAAATCAGAAAAAAGGCTTTCACTTTCACATTTTTACTGTGAATTTCCAGTGAAGTCACTTTCTCCCTACGTGCGGTGAACATCATCCAAACGGCGACCCAACAAAGTTTCTTTCACTGGAAAAAGCGTTTTTTGGGTCCTCTCTTCAAATTTCATCATTCCAATTCAACTATTGAGCACGAGGTATTTAAAATTCCATTTTTTTTAGTTCAAAATGCATGTATTTGTTTAATTTCGAAACCCTATATGCAATTTTTTTAAAATTTGTTGAATTAAAATTGCACTTGTTTGAAATTTTTTAAAGCATTTTTAATATAGTATTTTGCTTCCCCGTTTTGCATAATCCAAGGGTTTGAGTAAGGAAAAATGAGTTTCCTCTGAAAGTTAGTGCAAAAAAACACTATAATGGCTCTCAACATAGTCTAAAAAATGGAGATAAATACATTCTTAAAGACTAAAAATGTAGGGTCAAACTCACAAAATAATTTTAAAACTACAAATTTAAGGTCAAACTTGTAGATGAAAATGCAAATTTCATACATGTAGGAGTGAACCATGAAAGTCATAGCTTGATTTGTTAAGGTGTTATAATATTAAATCTTATAAAAAATCAAGAATCATATCATTGATTACATACATTACAATAAAATATCTCCATATAACAAATGAAGCTAAAAACCCTAATCTTCTTTGTGAATTATATAGTGTGTTTGCTACATGAGTAATTTTTTTAATGAAAACCATGTTTAGGAATGAAAATATCCAATCCCTTATGCTTCTAAACTAAAATTTGCAATGCTTATGGTTCTTTTGGCCTTATAGATTCTTGAATCATTTTATAATATAAAACCAAAATATAACCTACTTTGGCTCTAATAATTGTAAACCCTTTAGGAATTCTAAATTGTTGCATCTTGTCTTGATTTTCCCACCATTGTTATTCCTTTTGAAAATTTTACAAATTAGGCAAAGAATCCTTGCACTTATATAGAGGATCCTTATGTATGTTCTAAAATTATTTAAGGTTAAATGACTTAATCTAAAATAAAGGCATATACGGATCTCTTGCAATTGTAACCTCTTTACTAGTGTTCAAACATATTTGATACCTTAATGGCATGACATAGATGATGTTGCTTGATATTGCTTTATCCATGGATACCCAAATAAAATATGAGATACATCTAAAGAAGAAAGAATATGACATAGAATAAGAACTTCCCTCATCTTTTAGACCAAAAAATTAAGGTAAAATAATGTATCCTATAGTTTCAATCAACATATCATTAGTCAATTTTAAATAAACCCTCAAATATGCATATGCTTGTTGATAAAATGATGATAAAACAAAAATTATTCAATGCATACATTTTATTGGTGAGTAAGATCAATAAACACACCCTTACATGGTTCATGATCCACACAAAACCAAATGACCATTATAATTATTTGGTAATATCTCACAATGTGAAGAAGGTGTCAAAAAAATTAGCATACCTAAATCGTAAATTGACTTGTCATAAAGTGGGTGGGTAGCTTAGTGGTGGAGATTTGCATCCTAACTAGTTCATGGAAATTTCAACATGAGGAGAATTAATAGTAAAATAATAATATCTTTTGACAACATAGGCATCCAAGTACTCATTCCAAGATTGTTGAAGATACAACATTAATACATTAGGATTTCAATTAAATATCACACTTTCCTATAAAAAAATCCCAATTGATCTATCTTTTGGTAGTGCATTTAGTTTGATATATTTTTCTTCCCCATACTTACAAGATTCCTTTATTATCGAAGCTTATTTACTCTAGTATGTTATCCTTGGTTCTCATATGAACTATATATATATAATTCAATCAAGATCCTCTTATCATTACAAATTTAAACTTAGCTTATTTTTTCTCCCAATTTCTTCTTAATGAACATATGGTCTTTCTTCCTCTATTAGCCTACTCATGCACCATCACCAACCATGAATGAATCTCCATGAAGCTAAATACCCATTTGTACTTGGTTGGTGTAAGTTGGGATTAGTGTTCCATTCACTTAAAATCTTATCTTTAATGTTGTTTTTCTAAATTCTTTCTAAAGGGCATAAATTACAGTCTAGAGCTTTGATTTTAATATTTTCTTAAAATTAAAAATATTAATGAGTTTGATGCATTAAGCTAAAAAATATCAATTTGGACACCATTAAAACCCTCGAGAGACTCTCGCAAAGTGAAAATGAGCTCCAAAATTTTATAGTGTGATATGTGAGAAAAAATGAAAAGGTAAGCAATGGGCTCAAGATATTATTATAATAAAATTAAATAAGGAGATCGTGATGATTATTGTACTAGGAGTTACATTGGGAAGAGTGGAGCATCTTTTCATAATAGATGAGACTTATTGTAGTTGACATCTTCATCATAAAGCACTAGTATTGGGAGTGGTTACTATCAAGGTTATGGGATTTAAGGTCCTATATCATTAGTTCGTTTATATTTTGTGTACATGTTCCAATGCATAGTGGGGCATGGGTTCTTTTCTTGTGGACCATGATTTTTTTCCACTCATTACATAAATTAATTGATCATTTCTTGTTTCCCTTGCTCTATATATAATTTAATGTATGACATAAGGTTTAAATAGTGTTATGTAGAAATAGCCAAAACATTAGACTAAAGAAGATTGAGTGGATTGGATTGTTATAATCTTGTTATGAATATTAATAAAAGTTTCATATCTCTTTAGTAGTGGGATTTTTTGAAAGGGTTTCTCCATATTATAATTCTAGTGTTCATGAGGTTTGAATATTTATTTATTTTCTCCACTATTTCATTAATATTATTTGGTATATTGTATGTTTGATTAGACTTAAAGTGCCTCACCATTAGTTGATACTCCTACTATATATTTACCTTGTTTGCAATAGTTTAGTCCATGTCAATAGTTGATTTGCACCCTTAATAACTTGGTGGGAATATCAAGTATTTTTTATTAAATATAATCAATAATCATTGTAAAAGAAATTTTAAATCAACTATTAGTCTAGAATGATTATTTGAGTGTTAGATAAACCATTTAAATTTAACCTTCATAATATTACTCTAAATATGTAGTTTTACCAACAAAATGAATGATATTTATGTCTATTACATGAAAATTACAAAATCATGACTATAATTCTTTAAATTATACTCATAATCTAATTTAATACTCATAAGATATTAAATCATTGTTTTTCTCAAGAGACGTGTAATTAAATATCAAGAATATTCTTTAGTTTATTAGTCCACAAAATAATTTTAATATAGTCCATAACATTCAATTTTAAAATTCATAGAGTTGTTGGGATATTATCATATCACTAGCTATGGAAAAATTTAGGAAAGGGTGGGATATTACACTGCACCCTATATTTGTGTGTTTTAGAGAAAATTAGCATGGAAGGTTTGCATTTCTCACAAATAAGAAAAAATCCTGAGAATAATGTACAATATTCTACTATATGTTTTCATAGTGTTGAGTTATGCCTTGCAAATTAAATGTGTATCTTTTCCTCTACAACATTCCATTTATACATAGAACTATGGATTAATGGTTTTATTATATTATGATTGAATTATGCCTCATGTTGGAAATTCCTCTATCTCTTCTTTGCTAAAATACTTTGGAACTAATAGGATTCAATTGTGTTTTATGACATAGGTCTATATTACCACAATGATGTATGTATAGGTGTACATTTTAACTTGGTTAGCTTTCCTAGCAAGTTCTTCATTACAACAATCACTCCACCTTGTCACTCAATCAAGCCCACTAGAACATATATTGGAATTTAACCTCTTTCATACTAAAAGAAAAAGTAATCATTAATTATATTTAATTTACCATATAATTTGATCTAAGTAATGCATTTTATAAGATCTAATTGGTGTATTTATAAAAACTATTTTGTGTTTTGGGCATAGGTGGTCCTAGAAAATATGCATAAATAATAAGATAGACTATGGATTATCTTTTAAATATTGTTCATGGTTTTTCATGTCATATTTTTATAGGAGGTCCTCATAATTGGTATTCTTGTATGGTATTAGAGCCAAGCTAGGTGCATTTGACACCTATGTTGTGGCTCAAGGGAGTGTGTTGGAGAAATGATACACACCTAAGTCATAAAAAGACTCATCACAATGTGAGCTATTAGCTCAATAGTAGAGCATCCTAACACCAAATGGGAGGTCCTAAGTTTGAATACTAGTTAGTCCATAGAAATTTCTATAAAAGTCAATCACTAGTACATAAGAAGAAGAATAATTACCCTTATAATTTTTATTAATACCAACAAATTATCATTCCTCACATACATGCGTGAGATCAATGATTTCAAGCTTCGTCAACATGTATATGTACCTCAATCTCATGTGACCCTCCCATATAAAACCATTTTATTAGATTTATTTTAGTGTAAAATATTTAAATTTTTCATTAGGAGGAACAATTGAAGGGATTGACCCCGATATTAACCTTAACCTAATTTTTTTTTTTATGAATCAAATCCTTAATCAATTATTCCTTAATCCCATAAAATGTTGAGTATAATTACAATTAACTCTACAATTTAATAACAAAATTCTTTCTCATTATATCTTTTGGAAATAACTTTAGATTTATCTAATGGCCTAATAGGAGGAAGTGTAATCATGCAAGCACTAAGTAAATTTTGAAGCACACATTTTACAAAGGGAAAAGTTGGGCTTTAGAGTCATAATTATATTAGAACTTATTTATATTAATAGTTTGTACAATGGTCATTTCCATTATTTTTTACTATCCTTTTGGAAATAATTTTCTTTTCAAATTTACAAGGGTAGGATGATGTAGATGAAGCATTTAGAGATCCATTATTAAGTGTAGGTAGCCTCCTAACAACTTTAGTTCTTTACATTCATCTCACTTGCACATGAAAATGTTAAGAATGTATATACTTTGTCGATCCTTGTTTACAGTCAAAAAATCTAAAATAGTAAACTTCAATCTAACATTCCCAATATTTGCATTGGCCAATTTCAATATTAAAAAATAGACCCAAATGGAAGATAATACTATTAAATTTCATGGGAAGAACTTAGCCAATAACTTATCATCATACACAAAATCCAAATATGTAGCACTAAAGAACCTTGAATGTGTCATGGGATCTCCTTTAACATTTTGCATCTCAAATCTAGGATCCAAAAATCCAACAAAAAATGGATATGTAAAATTTTTAATAGAAATTGAATTGTGTTTGATTTTTATATGTACATGTCTTTTTTTGTTTCCATTAGGTAAGGAATCAACATTACTTTTCATCTCAACAAGCCTTTAAATATTAATGTCAAGGGTAGATAGAGGCACACTAGGATTAAGGACATGAATGAAAGTGCTTAAGATAGAAATCCCGAGAATTGAATTAATATAAATTTATTAGTGACATAATAAAAGAGTGTGGAGTAGCCAAAGACTTGCATTAGGAATATCACAGGTGGGGAACATGGGAAGTGTAAGAAACAAAACTAATGAGAACTAATGTGGAGACAAAGAGGACTATGTGCATCATAATAAGTAAGCATGAGATGAGATCTAGGAAAAAGGAGAGGATAAATTTGGGGAGATTTGGTGGAGGAGAAATAAATTGCATAAGATAGATAGGAGTAAAACAATAAGGAGGAATACATGAAGAAGAAGCTTGGGATGGAGAGAAAATGGCACATCACTCAAAGGGATTGTTTAGCTTATCCTTTTACCTATTTAACTTTAAGTACTTTCTTTCAACATGGCTTATTAATCAACATAGTATATGAAGGAGATCAATCATTGTACTAGGATTAATATTACTAATGAAATTTTTTGAATCCAAAGAAAGGTTGTGTGCATCAAGCTATATCTTGATTCCCATTTTCTCAACAAGGGCCTCATGGTCAAATGATTCTTCTCCATTATGATAAATTTAGTATCATGCATATTCCCAATCATACCAATTTTAGCTTGATTCACAACCATGGTGGGATTGAACTATGACTTCTTATAGTTAGGAAAAGAGGATGATTTTGGTATTAGAAGGAAATAAGGATTGAACAATGTTTAGATTTGATTAAGAAATTAGACAATGAGAAAGCACTTAAATCTAAAAACTAAATAAGATTCAAGAAAACCTTTAAACTACTTGGGTATCAAAGAATGATTTACATAATAAAAGTTGAAAATCTACAAACAGAAATACTAAGTTACAAAAACAAGAATAATCTTTATGGTAATAGAAAGAGAAAATGCTTCCTCTTAAAAAACATAACATTAAGTACCAAAACATGATTCAAGTACCAACACATTCAAGTACCAAAACATTAAGTATGATGATTAGGATGAGAGGATCAACTTGGGGAGGATTATTATAACATCATTAGTTGGAACTTTTAATTTTATCTCTTTGTGTTCCGTGTTGTTTTTAATGTTTATAATTAGAGTGCGGATGATGTTAATATACATTTAATGATACATTTTTATGTTCTATAATTTTTGATGTTCTCAAAGGCTATATAATTAGAAGTTCATTTATGTTAACAACTATTAGATTAAATATTTTTTATCCCCAATTATTTTCAAATGATTTTTATACTTTAATCTTTGTATTCTTATTCTTTCTTTCATCGTTTCATTTAAAATTTAGACCATTTAAGGATGTTATGTTATAGATTATAGTTGTCTTTGAATTCTTTTTAAATCAAGTTAATGAGTATGAAAATATTATTGATAGTAGATGGGAATTAAATTACAAGTTCTATTTTTAGATTTGTATTCTTTTTTTTATCTAGATATATTATTTACAAAAGTCTTATTGTTTTTTAGGTATGCAGTATATATATATAACATGGAAAATGTAGATCATGTTTCACTGTGCTAGAATCTTTGTTTGCAAATACTAGTAATGAGATAAAAAAATTAAGAGAGATTCATTAGCACAAGGTGCAAACCGAGGATATATAGTGAGCCATACATGTTAATATTGCATAGTCTAGAAAAGCTAAAAGATGAACTTGAGAGGACTAGTGCATATTCCCCAGATAGAGTGATTGCTATTCTTTCCCGCATGCGGGAAGAAGTACATGGTGACGTTCTCCTTAAACAAATACAGGATAGTGTCACCAAAGAAATGATAAAAGCCAC
>VDFB02146876.1:0-14777 GCA_007258455.2 Sequoia sempervirens
GGGGTAGGATGGAGAGACTTGAGAGAGAGAGAGAGAGGGAGGGAGTGGAAGAGAGATAGAGGGAGGGGGGTTAAGGGTAGAGGGTAGATGGTTTAAGGGTTTAAGGTTTAAGGGTGTAGGGTGTAGGGTTTCAGGTTAAGGGTAGAGGGAAGTGTTGGTTTTGTTTTACAATGTAACCAGGTTGGTCTTCTAATCTACCTATGGAATTTCCAATCCCAATCAATGGCAGCTCGAAGGACCTAAATGAATTGACGAGGACTTTAAAAAATCCTCCTACACTTCGAGCTCAGCAAGACCTGAGAGGGTGATCTCTTAATGTGTTTACAACCTCTGCACCAATATCATAAACATCATTAACAATAACAGATAATATCATTTAATAGCTCAACATAATAGGATAATATCAAATAGAATTGGCTATTCGTTGACATTATTAGCTATTCTGAGCATGAGATAACTACAACACAATCCCAAGATAAAATAGGTCATTGATTTGCAATTTTTAGCAAGCTCTAGGTAAAGACGAACAAATATTGAATCATACAACTTAGATTAGTGTCATATATCCATTGTGGGAGTCAAATTCATAAGTATTCAAGGGTTTACAATAGATTTAACACATAACATATACGATCCCTAATAACATTGCATTGCAATCTCATCAATATGTATTCTAACCCAATACTGTTTATCAAATCCTTATACAAAACATATCCGTCTATAATCCCATTTAAGAATTTTAATTAATCCCTTGAATTAAAGCTAAAATAAGGATCATACACACCTGAACAGTGAGATGAATGAAAAAACCCTTAGTTATCTTATTCAAATTCAGATATGCATGTACATTGGAGAGACATGAGTTTGAATTTATCATTTCAACTCAAATGCTAGTACTGTTATACAACATTAAATCCCCTTGAATTCAAAACCTATTACAGAATGAATCAGAACCTAAATTGCATTTTCTAAAACCATCAAACTTTACAATTTGTTTTGCAACTTCACCTAGACTCGACCCAAAATTATCTAACTTGATAACCCGTACTTCTGCCCTTGAAATACTTCTAATAGAAAATGAAGGAGAAAACAAGCATCAGGCCAGAAAGTACACATGTCACCAGCCAATTGGAATACCTGGTGACATTCCAAAAATCGTTACAACAACAATCACCTTGGAGAATATTCATGTTCATTGTGCCAGCTAAGAAAAAATGATGCAACAACAAAATCCATAAGAATCTCGCGCCAAGACTGCCACCAAAGCAAAATTGGAAACTGTTGTAACTGCAATAGCTTATTTTCCAATCGTTAGCAGCCCACTTCTTTTATTCTTCCTCAGTTAAATATTTAGTTACCCATTTATGATATTCATCAGTCGGCCAGTCAAAATTAATTACCTCATTTACCTTAGCATTATAAGGTGTATATTTAACCACTACCTAATTTGGATCTCTTTCAAAAGATTCCAAAAATGAGCTGGGGCTAATGATTTTATCCATATAGCTCACCAAAAAATCATAATCTGAGTCATCACAAATTAATTTAATTTGGTCGTTGATGACCTCATTTTCCTGATCTTGCCACTGCTGGAGTAACCTGATATTCCCCTGCTCATCAATTATATCAGGTAACAATGTGTTACCCCAATCATCAAAATTCTTCACCAATTCCCTAATCCTCCTACTCAAGTCATCCGGTAAGGTTTGAAAACCTTGCAATGATTTTACTAACACATGAGTAGGCTTTAATGATTGGGGCCTATTATTTGTATCAAACCTTGAGGTTGTATACATTATACCCAAATCACTGGCCCTAGGGATCCAATTTTGAATTAGTGGTATCACTACCTCTTGGTCCCTATCTATATTCTTTATTGCATCAAATAATAAAGAATATAAAGAATGTATAGATGATAATCTATTATCAACCTTTTCATTTAAGTGCCTCAAGACAACAGTGACAAACTCCTTTTGCTTTGAAAGAGATCCCTCCTCACTTACCTTTAATGATGTCTGCAATTCTTCAATTTTATACATGAGCTGCTTCTTTGTAGGATCAAAAAAGCACTCTAATTCTTCATCAATTTGTTCTAAAGGAGGGGTGAGGGAAGGATTCTGACTAGGAGACCCTGGTGTGGAAACAATTGGAGAAGCAGGAGGCACTGACCCTGATGTGGAAGGTAATGAACTGATTCCTAGAGAACTTGATGTCTCCCAAATCTGTTTATACCTTAACCTATCCACCTCGTTCTACAACTCAACATTCTTTTGTTGCATTTTGTTGTATTCCTCAATCAAAAGGTTATACTTCTCCATTAGGCTCTTCTTTTTAGCCTCTTCTCTTTCAGTAGTCTTTTGGGCTAATTTGGCCACATTCAAAGTTAGATTAGTGGCCTCAGTGGTTGAGGTATTTGAAGCTCTTTTTATTATTAACCCTCCTCTAAAATTTGGGTTACTATCTATAACATCTGGTTTTCTTCTTTGTTGGGCCAATGCCCAAATTTCCAAAGTCTCATACTCTTCACTGAAGGCAGAGTCTTGCAATGCTGCCTTGACCTCTTCTTCAAAGTCTTGCAAGGGATGCTTGGACTTTAGAATAGCATTAAATGCTACAGCATCTGCAATGTCCCATTCAGGCAGAATCAATACACCAACCTGAGTCACCAATTTTCTTCCTTCCTCAGGAGTAATGTTCTTGAATTCTTCCATTAATTCAGCTTTCACTTCCTCATCATTCTCCTGGTCTGACTTGTCAGGTCTCAACTCTCCCCTCTTTTTACATTTATCTTGATATTCCTCAAATTTCATCCTCCATACCAATTGCAAGAAGACAAGAGTTTTTATAAATGCATCATCATCAAGAAACTCCTTACATGCCTCCATTCTTGCATCTTGTACACATTTTCCTTTCATATCCAAATCAGATAAAACCAATTCAGCTAACCTAGGAGGGGAAGGCATACCAATATGCATATCTTGATAAGTAACAACAATCTCATCCATCACATCCTCTGGTGGCTGATCATTCCTTTGCCTCTTAGGGCTTGGTTCAGATGGTGGTGATGAAGGACTATCTTCTAGTGATGATTCTAGATCAATAATCTTAATTTCCCCAGGTGTTTTGAGCTTTGGACCTGGCTGTGTAGGAAATTTCATTATTTGTTTACCTTTTCTGTCCACTTCTTCTTCATCACTGTTGTCATCCTTTTTCCTCTTGTAAACGGGCCACCTTTCTATAGGTTGGTATGTTGGCCTTGTTTCCATTGGTCTGGCACCTTGTTCCTGCACACCCTGACTCAATTCCAAGTTTATCTTCTTGGTCCTCAAGGTGCCCATAATTTCTTTGAAGTTTTGCATTAGAAAATCAATTTTCTTATGATGTGGACTAAACTCCAACAATGGATCATACTTTGGATCCATTTTGTGCATAATATCTAATAGCTTATCATAAGCTATCCATTTCTCCTTGTTCAACTCCTGCCTATTTAGATCAAATTTGTTTCTAATCAGGTCCTCAAGAAATTTGAACTCATGCACAAACTTGCCACCCTTTATTCTCTGTCTGAAAAGGGAAAAGAAGCCCTTAGGATCATGTTGCCTCTTTGGACCACACCTTAAGTGGTAATCATCAAATAATTTTCCAAAGTGTACCCATCCTCCCTTTGAAAATACAAAATTAGATACCACTGTATAATCTGGAAAAAGGTTCCCTTACCCCTCCCAGTGAGGTTATCCTCATGGATACAACCTATTTTCCACATAACCTCTGCAAATCCCACTCTTGATGGCACATTGTATGGCAATATATGGGGGTTCCTTGAAAACGGTATACCCTCAAAATAGTGTTGACTGGCACTAACTCATTTGACTACAAAATCTGACAAAATATGTATAATTTGATGTATCATCGGGTGCTTGTAAAATTTGATGTGTAATTTTCAATTTTTTGAAAGTTTATCCCCGATGTTCATCTAAATTTTGACGAACCTGGGGTTCGTTGAAATTTCAGCTATCATTTTCATCGAATTTTTGACAAACATGAAAAATAGAAAAAAATCAAATTGTGGCCGACATAAAGAAAAGTGAGTTCGCGCCTGATTTATTGTGATAGTGTTTTTCCCTACTTGAGACAGTTTGTGGAGAACTAAGGACGATTTTCTTGGGAAAAATAAGAAAAAATTCAAGAAGATATCGCCAGGTTGAGGGTAGTCATTGTCTTTTTGCATAATTCAGTTGTGAAGTCAGATTTGTAGTTCCAGGTTTGAAAATCATATTTTAAAGCAACATCTTATCAGATTTCATTTGTAGAGGTTTAGGGTTTTGAGAATTTCATATCCAAATTTTGTTGTGTGGAATCATCATAAGATCACAACCAAGGAACATATTCTTGTGACTGTAATTATGTGATCCATAACTCTAGTGGTCATGTGGCACAGTTGTGCTATAACAAATACAGGATGCATTCATGTGTGACCCAAGTTTAATGTGGCTATTTTGTGATAGAAATGAAGGCACTCATATAATGTAGTTAATTCAGGTTGTATAATGTAGGTGTCAATCATCATTGGGTGCATTCAGGTTGTCTCAAGTTTAACAGGTTACGATGTAATTATAGCATGATTGAAGAGTGATTACCTCTTGCTGCAATAAAGAGCCTATAACTCTGGTTGATATGCAAAGTGGTTGTGTTATATCAATTATGTAGTGCATTCAAGCACAACCCATGTTTAATGGGCTATTCTAGAGAGTGATCAAGATTTTCTAAACCTTATGAATGTTACTTGACATATATTTAAATAATCTCAAATTCCTTCAGAGGCTTTTCAAGTATCAATGTATCCTATATAGGGTTTAGAATGATTTCTTTTAATTAAAAAAATAAATAAATGATGTATTTCCCTGTAATTAAATAATGTGGAGATCTTCTAAATTTGCCCCAGCACACTATCCTCTTTAGCACTGTATTCATTACTCCAGCTACTAGGGTTTTGTATGTGACATCTTTAATATCTTCATGACCGTGGCTTTTAAATAGATCTCAGTCTTTGCTTTAATCCTTTTCATGGTAACCCTTGAGTTCCATAATCCACCTTCAATCTCTTCTAAGAAATGTTAAGCTAGACTGCATAGTATGCATATAAAGCAAGTCCTTCATACCTGCCATTGTTCCAAACCACCACTCACTGCCTTGCTTAAAATGTTGCCTCCATAAGCACAATAGCATGTTTTAAAATCATGATTGCCAGTGATTGACCATTAAGGTCACCACTTTCATCATGAAGATACAATGATTTTGTCTTCAAACTCAAGGCATTATGCAAGATAACATTGTGAATTGTTTGTTGTGTATGATTTTATTTTCTTGCACATTTACTGCTTTGCTAACTTCCTTTAAGACTAGGTATTGCACCCTCAACTGCAATCTCAAACAGCTCACTCACTATCACTTGAAGATTCCTTTCATGAGCATCCTTCTATAAAATAAAACTATGCCCTATAGACTGCTTACTTACTACAGGGGACTCATTGTTTCATGGTATTGTAGATCTTAAGATCCTTCAACCTTATTGACACTACTTCATAGTCCACAAGGTATTATTCACTATTATCCCATCTTTGATGAGTATCAAAACACTGCTCAAACATGCAATCCACTACCTCCATTATAAATTAATGGCTAAGAAGAAACATTGAACTTATGATTACCACTGTTACTTTATTTGGACAGTCATTCCTTGATTGTATTTTCCTTGTCTAACACTACCAAAAGCATTTGAAAAACCCTTAAGGTCAGCAAGGGGGTAATGAAACTCACTGTTAAAATCTCCACTTTACTATGCAAGGTTTGAGCTTTATTATCTTGTCACTGCTCAGCCTCTTTTTGATTGTCACACTCAAGTGACTGTCATTCTTCTTACCATAGATTGCATTTAAAAATGTCACTAAGCTACATAGTGTGCTTGTTATTGGCTACAATCTTTAGATTGCAATATTTTTTATTACCTACAATGTCTCAATCTTTCAGTATTGCAACCTCACTAATCCACTAGAGTTATTGTTTATGTTTCTACGGAGGCCTAGGGTTTGTACCCTAATCATGCTCTTACCAATGCTTCTATTGTTTTTTATTAGGGCTCTCTCAATGTTGAGGGCCCTATCTCTCAATGTTGAGGGCCCTAGGGATAAGCTCGTCATAAGAAGTGACACATTGCATCTTTAACTAAAATGATAAATCCTTATTGACATTAGCAGTGATAGTACGAATACATTGATCCATGACACATTTAGTGGCAGAGCTAATCATGATGATCAAGATGACTTTGATGATGTTCATGATTTACCTGTACTTGAGAAGGCATACGGGCCCCTTTATGAAGGATCCCAAATCACTCTTCTCTCTATTGTATTGTTGTTGTTGAACTTGAAGGTTATGAATGGTTTATCAAACATAACAATCTCACGAATGTTAATGTATGTCATATATGTCATCTTTTTTCATCTATTTTAATTGTTGTTAGTTCATCACTAGTAAATAAAGGATAAAATATGTACCATTAATATTATTTATATGGAAAAATTATTTTTTGTTGTAGATTGATTGGTGAATTTTTGTTACCACCATCAAATATTTTACCTTCCTCATACCGAGATTTATGTGCCATTATGAAAGATATCAAAATGGAGTATCAAGCAATAGATGCATGTCCCAATGATCATATTATATATCATAAACAATAGGAATTTGCAAAAGAATTCCTGGAATGTCATATCAGTAGATATCGAATAGATCAACTAACAAAAAAGGTGTCTCACAAGGTTCTTCGTTATATTCTCATTATTCCACGTATGCAACGATTATTTACGTGCGAAATCTTAGTGCAATTTATGGATTACCATGCACGGAATAGAAGTGGAGATGGCATTCTTTGAATTCCTGTGGATGGTTCTACATTTAGGGACATGGAGGAAAAAGGGCCACACTTTAAAGAAGAACCTCATAATCTCAGGCTTTCATTGGGAGCGGACGGTGTCAATCCATTTGGAGAGCTGAGATCTATTTACTCAGTGTGGCCTGTTTTTGTTATCAACAATAACATTCCTCCATGGATGTCAATAAAGAGGGAGCACATAATGTTGTCAATGATTGTTCTAGGTATTTGTTTACATCAATTTTCTTTAACGTAGTAGCATCTCATTTGTCTTATTTGTTGCATAATGACTTATATTTTTTTCATTCAATAGTCATGTACATTAATTTATATATATTGCAGTAAAATGGTTATAATAATTATGTAATATTTATGTTCATTTAACTAGGTAAGTACCAAGTTAAAGATATGAATGTATATATCGAGCCTTTTATCGACGAGTTACTAAAGTTATGGAATGGCGTCACTATGTATGGCGTCTCTAGACCAATAGGACAAAGACAATTTCAATTCCATGCAATGCTTGTATGGACAATTCATGATGCCCCCAAGGCTAACACATTTGTGTGGTATGTTATAACGTTTGACTGCACTTTAACAATATTTAATTTGATGAAGTAGATATCATGCATGTTTTTAAAATAATCTATTCATTATATATAATTAAAAAAATTGACATATTTAATCCAATTATATATGATCTTGCAGGTCTTCAAACAAAGGGAAAATTTTCATGTCCAATTTTTGGTCCAAAGATGAAATATCGTTATTCAACAAGTTTAGGAAAGCAGGTGTTTGATGAGTATAGGAACTTCCTCCATAGAAATCATAAGTATTGAACTTTTGAAAAACATCTTTTCAATGGGAAAGAAGAGACTACATCAAAACCATGAAGAATGACACCTTGCCTATGGAAGTTGGAATATAATAGAATTAATCGTCAAGGTTATACATTGGATCAAATTGTTTATCTATCATATATGATATGTTTTGAATTTATATTTTTATATTGTGTTGTGTTTACTCATGTTGTAATTGATAATGATTGTCGTTGTTAATTTGTTTAACTTATATGCTTCATGAAGGTCGTCAAGGCATTAATGGCCGACTTCCACATGGACTAAAAAGTTATCCCAGACAATTTAGTAGGTTTCTCTACTATGAGCAGCTACAAATTATGCATTTGTTTGATACAATGCATATTAGAAATAATATAACATAAACGTTATGAAAAATATTGGATGGAAGGCATGACAAAGAAAAAATTGTCAAAATTTGTAGTGACATTCAAGAAGCCAATCATGCAATGAAAAAGTCATTCAATTAAATAGCAATGGAGACCAAATTAATATAAGTTACCTTCCTTCGTTATTAATATAGCAGCAAAGCAATGCTATAAAAGAAGTCATACGAAAAATTTGATTTCCCATAGGATTTGCTACGAACATAAACAATATAATAACAAAGAAAGGTGAATTTGGGTCAGGGATGAAAATGCATGATTGGCATACATTCATTAAGGTAATTATTCTTGTACATTATATACACTTGTATAATGCATGTACTTTTCAGTGTATTGTGTTTACTAATTTTGGAAAAATAATGAAAAGATCATTTTATAATTGTTGCAGTATGTTCTACCTCTATCTCTCCCATACAACTTTGACAAAAATGTCAAGCAAGTTATAGATCTTGGAAAATACGTGAGGTAAGTAGAAAGATTTTTTCAATTCATTGTATACATCCTATAATTTCCATTTGTTTTACTTGTTATGTAATATACTGTATATTTTTTTTAAGTCTCGTTAATATATTTGCTCCTTGAATCACTTGTAGATGGCTGTCATCTAAAGAAATCCATAAAGAAGATATAAATTATTGGAAGAAAAAAATTCCTTGTCTAATGTGTGAAATGCAAAAGTGTCTACCTTCAACATTTTTCAATGCACAAGAACACTACCTCATACACCAAGTTGAGGAGATTGAATTGTGTGGACCTATACACATAAGGTCAATGTGGATGGTTGAGAGGCACTTGAAATTTTTGAAGGCTTTGGTTAGACAAAGAGCACATCCTGAGGGTTCTATGGTGGAGGGATATATGGTATACTAGACCATGGTGTACATTAGTGAATATCTTCCTAAGTTTGCAACAAAGATCCATGTAGATCGCATTTGGGATCCCAACTCCATTAACAAATTCGAAGGGGAGTACCTGATGGGGAAAGGTAGATTGAGGAAAGTGAGAGGTAATTATAAGATGGTCATGGAGATTAATTGGAATACATTTTACATATGGTTTTTATGTATATTGTACTTATTTAATTTTTAATTTTTAATATACATCAATTATAAATTAAGGTCGTATACTGTGGTATTTAACTAATTATACGTCGTTTGTGAATTTTTTTTTTTTTATACAATTGGTCGAGAGTGGGATGCACTACATTTGTACGTCGCCAACAATCTTGATTGGATGACGGTATGGATTGAACGATGTAAAAAATTTGGTCATGCATTAACATGGGAAGGTGTGGCTTCATTGGTTAAAGAAGCTCATTGTAATGGAGATTCCAATGTTACACAAAAGGAAATTGATTTAGCATATGGTTTAAGAGATAAATAGGTATGTATAAATATATTAATCACCCATATTATTTAATTATTTTCAGGTACATTGATGTATATATGTTGAGATTGTTTTCTTTGCATACATTCGTCCAAGAATAAATATGTTTATCAACTGACGATATTGTAATAATTTTTACATGTTTGACATATGGCAGGTGAAACACCACAAGGCTATGTGGTGCAATGGTCATAAATTTTGAATCAAAATGTTGAATGACATGAAGAAAACTTGTGATTTTGGTATAACTGTAGTCTTTCAAGTGACTAATGTTTCATCTAGAAGCGACATACATCCAGAAGTCTCAGAAAATCGATACTATGGGATTTTGAATGATATACTTGAGTGTGACTTTGAGTCCTTCAGATTAATTTTGTTCGTCGTCCTATGGTACAAGATACGATTGAATGAAAATGATCCTGAGAGAACTGTTATTGAACATGATAATAGATTTACCATGGTTAATACAAAGTTGATCAAGCAAGTTGGAAATGAGCCCTATGTTCTTCCAAGCCAATGTGAGCAGGTATTTGTAAACCGGGTTGGTCATTTCTTGTTAGACATGATCCAAGAGGAAGGCCGGTAAAGTATAATGTGGTGAAAGAAAAAGATACTGAAGAAATAGAAGATGATGTAGATGATGATCAGGATCAATGTTGAAGCTAGTTGATGATGTCCCTGATGAAGATGTCGAAGAGGAGGAACTAGATCATGCTGATGTAGGAGTTAATGTTCATGAAGATGATATCTGTGTGTATGATGACATTATCAAAACTGATATCGATGATGATGATGATGATATGACCAATCCTTACAATGTCGAATCTGGATCAGATGATACAGACAAAGAGTTGGATGAAGAAGAAGATCAATGATTGAAATGTATAAGTTATCGCGATTGTATTATCTATTTGATATTAATTTCTTGATAGAATTATATTTGACTTATGTGGTTACATAATTAATTCATGATGTTTTAATTTTTATGCCATTACATAATTAATTTAATGATGTACTTTTTAATGTTTGAAAGGTCAAAGAATTAAAACATTTCAATAGTGATGTTAACAACCTTGAAATTAGTGTGTTTTATGTTTCATGTGATCATAAAAGATTAAAAAGTTAGTTGTAGAGGTGGTTGTTCAGTGGTTGGCGTGTATGTTGGTTCTTTGTGCCAACCAGGTTTTGTCTTCAATCTACCTATGGAATTGTCGAAGCGACTCCGAAGGACTGGATGGCCCGGCCGGCTTCACGGCTCTACAGGAAGACTGGGAGGGTGATCCCTTAATGTGTTTATAGCGTCTACACCATTATATAAAAACAACATTAACAATAACAGGTAGTCTCATAATAGCTCAACATGATAAAGATGTACTCAACTAGAATTGGTTGTTCATAGACAATATCAACTATCTGGGGCGTGAGATAACTAAACACAATCTATTGTATAAGATAGTCAATGATTTGCAATTTGTAGCAAGCTCTAGGAAAAGACAAAAAAATACTGAACTACACTAATAATTACAACTTAGTTACTTCTGTATCCATTCAGGGAGTCAAATTCACTTTTAAGCATCTGAGGTTTTATAGCGATTTAATACATCACATATAAGATCGACAATATTACATTACAATGATTTCTAACCCAGGACTACTTATCAAATCCTTATACAACACATATCCACCTATAATCCCATTCAAGCATTTTGATTAATTCCTTGAATTAAAGCTAAAATAGAATCATACACACCACAACAGTGAGATGGAGAAAACAACCCTTAGTTGTTTCATTCAAAGTTTAGATATGCATGTACAATGGAGAGACATAGACTCAAATTTTCATTTCAACTCAAATGCTAGTACTGTTATACAACATTAAATCTCTATGAACTCAAAACATTGCAAAATGATGAAAACCTAAATTTCATTTCTCTAAAACCATGGGACTTTACAATTTTCTCTGCAAATTCACCTAGACTCGACAAAAATTATCTAACTTGCTAACCCATACTTCTGGCCTCGAAATCCTTCTTATAGAAAATGAAGGAGCAAACAAGCATCGGGATAGAAAGTACACATGTCCTGCCAGTCAATTGGAGCACATGGTGATATTCCAAAATTCACGACCACTACCTTGAAAAATATTCTTGTTCATCATATCGGCTGAGGAACGTTGATGCAAAAAACCACAAGAAAACCGCACTGAGAAAGCTGTCAACACAAAACTAGAACCATTGCAACCACAACATCTGATCTACCCTTACACATTGAAGTAGTTCACTCATTTACTCCTCCTCGGTCAAATATTTAGCGAGTACCCAGTGCGGTACTCATCATTAATTGACCCGATCAAAATTAATTACCTCATCCACGGGTATTATAAGGTGTGTATTTTGCTCATGCACGATTAGCATCCCTTTCAAAAGATTCCATAGACGTACTAATGATTTTGTCCCTGTACAACTCACCAGCAAATATGATGCATTCATCACAAATTGAATTGATTTGATCATTGATAGCCTCACTGGCAGGCACGCCATTGTTAAATGACGGTTTCTCCCTACTTACTCATCAATTATATTAGGTAATGTGTTACCCCAATGTTAGTACCAACTCCTAATCTTACCATTTACTCAAGTCATCTAGTAAAGATTAAAACCTTGCAGCGTTTTGCTACATGAGTAGGATTTAATGATTGGGGCCTATTATTTATATCAAACCTTGAGGCCTTATACATGATATCCAAATCACTGGCCCTAGGGATCCAATTTTCAATTATTGGTATGGCTACTTCGTGACCCTATCAATATTCTTTATTGTTGCTAACAACAAAAAATATAAAGAATGTATAGATAGAAATTTTCTATCAACCTTTTCATTTAAATGCCTCAAAACAGTTGTAACAATTTCCTTTTTCTTTAAGAGAGATCCCTCCTCACTTTTCTTTAATGATGCCTACAATTCATCAATTTTTTGCAAGAGCTACTTCTTTGTAGGTTCGACAGAGCACTTTGTTTCTTCTTCAACTTCCTCTAAAGAAAGGGTGAGGACAAGATTCTGACTGGGAGATCCTGGTGTGGAAACAATTGGAGAAGCAGGAGGCACTGACCTTGCTGTGGAAGGTAATGTACTAGTTCCTAGAGCACTTGATGTATCCCCAATCTGCTTATACCTAAACCTCTCCACTTCATTTTGCAACTCAACATTTTTCTGTTGCATCTTGTTGTACTCTTCAATCAAAAGGTTATATTTTTCCATTAAGCTCTTCCTTTCAGCTTCCTCCCTTTCAGCAGTCTTTTGGGCCAATTTGGCCACATTCATAGTAAAATTAGTGGCCTCAGTGGTTGAGGTCTCTAAAGATCTCTTTATTATCAATCCTCCTTTGAAATTTGGATTAATATCAGAAACATTTGGTTTTCTCCCTTGTGGGGCCAATGCCCAAATTGCCAGAGTTTCATATTCCTCACTGAAAGAAGAGTTTTGCAACGCTGCCTTGACCTCTTCTTCAGAGTCTTGAAAGGGATTCTTAGACTTCATAATAGCATTAAAGGATACTGCATCTGCAATGTCCCATTCAGGAAGAATTAATACACCAACCTGACTCACCAGTTTTCTTCCTTCTTCAGGAGTGATGTTCTTGAATTCTTCCATTAATTCATCTTTTACCTCCTCATCATTCTTCTGGTTTGACCTATCAGGCCTTAGTTCTCTTCTCTGCCTACATTTATCTTGATACTCTTCAAACTTCATCCTCCATACCAATTGCAAGAATACAAGAGTTTTTGCAAATGTATTGTCATCTAGAAACTCCTTGCATGCCTCCATTCTTGCACCTTGTACACTTTTACCTTTCATATCTAAATCAGATAAAACTAATTCAGCTGGCCTAGGATGGGAAGGCATACCAACTTCCATGTCTTGATCAGTAACAATAATCTCATCCATCAGATCCTCTTGTGCTTGATCAATTCTTTGCCTCTTAGGGCTTCGCTCAAATGGTGGTGATGAGGGATTGTCTTCCAGTGATGATTCTAAATCAATAATTTTGATTGCCCCAGGCACTTTGAATTTTGGACTTGGTTGTGGAGGCACTTTCATAATCTATTTTCCTTTTATGTCCACTTCTTCTTCATCACTGCTACTATCTTTTTTCCTCCTGTAAATGGGCCACCTTTCCGTAGGTTGGTATGTTGGCCTTGTTTCAATTGGTCTGGCACCTTGCTCTTGTACACCCAGATTCAATTCTAAATTTACCTTTTTTGTCCTCAATGTGCCCATAATTTCCTTGAATTTTCCCATCATAAAATAATTTTTCTTATGGTGGGGACTGAACTCCAACAGTGGATCATATTTTGGATCCATTTTGTAAACAACATCTAGTAGCTTACCATAAGCTATCCATTTCTCCTTGTTCAACTCTTTTCTATTCAAATCAAATTCATTTCTAATCAAGTCTTCAGGGAAACTGAACTCATGCAAAAAAATTCTAGTTTTTATTCTTTGTTTGAAAAGAGGAAAGAAACCCTCAGGATCATGTTGCCGCTTTGGTCCACACCTCAAATGGTAATCATTAAAGAAATTATCAAAATGCATCCAGCCTCCCTTTGAAAATACAAAATCAGGCACCACTGTATAATCTGGGAAAAATGTTCCCTTACCCCTTCTAGGAGGTTGTCCTCATGAATACAACCTATCTGCCACATAACATTTGCAAATCCCACTCTTGGTGGAATATTGTATGGAAATATATGAGGGGCTCCCTGAAAACCATATACTCTCAAGACAGTGCTGACTGGGTATGGGATAATGTCACCCCAGTTATGGTAAACCTTCAATTCTGGCTTCCTCTCCTTTGGCCTGAGGAGATCATGTAATTCCTCAGGGATCCTAGGTATATTCACCATTAATCTAGCCCTTAATTTGGAAGCAAAACAATTATCAAAATGCACATAACTAGTGCTTTCCTTATTACAAGATAAATCTGCAGCCCATATCTATACTGGAAATCTTTCTCCATCAACTGATTGCCTTAATTTCATCCTCTCAGAGAAAAAGTTAGCATTCTTAAACAAAAACATATGCATTAGCATATAATACCAAAATAATTGAGTGCCAGTATCATTTTTTTGCAGCTTTGACAGTCCTTCATGCATCCTCTCAGCCAAGAAAGAAGTGAAGTCATAGGTCACAGAGAAGTTAGGGTGTTGTATTTGCACC
>VDFB02146878.1:0-17736 GCA_007258455.2 Sequoia sempervirens
CATGGCATTTGTCATAATCATCACATCGGTCAAATAAGTCAGACATAGTCAAACTCAAACACAAGACGGTCATTTGAAACGTCAATGTCAAAATTTGTCAAAATTAGACAACACAGTCCAATCAATCATACAGTCAACATCAGTCAACTTGCCAAAACACATTAGTCAAAACAATGTCAATCTCGTCACTCTTTGGTCCCCTTCAAGATGTGTCCTTCTTGGAGTTAGACCTCATCAAAATGTCCTTTGCCTTTTTCAGGATGTGTCCTTCCTGACAATAGGCCCCGTCAAACTGTCAACACTGTCAAATTGTCAAAACTCTTAAACTGTCAAAACTATCATACTGACATAAAATCAATCTTTGGCAAACAAACATTGGCAAACAAAATTACATGGCTGTTAATCTTTCTTGGCTATTTTATGTTATATTTTTACTGTCTTGTCTTTTGGTCATGTTACTAGCTACCTCGAGGATGTCCCATGAAGGATTTAGAGGTGCGATGACGTCTCCTGACCTATTTTATTTTCTTTGATTGTTGTCTGTGGATTGTCTTGACAAAAAGACTGGGGCAACTTCGTCCTTAGTATGAGTTAGGACATTCCTTGTCTGTGACTATCTGTTTTTCAAGTGGATGACCTTGCACACCTTGGTCTATGTCATATCATGGTGTTTGTTGTCCATTTGTGTCATTTTTACCGCCCAATGATGATTAAGAGCAATAAATATTAGTCCTATGGCAATGTTTTGAAGGATTTGGTCTAGGAACTTACATGCATCTTCTTTAGTCGTGTCATCTTCTCTCTCTCGTCTCATATAGGCATGGCATCCATCTCATCATCCATATCATTTTCATTAACATTTCTTTGTCTCTTCATATTCTAGTCTTCTCATCCATTTCGAGAGCACACCCATGTTCTTGAAACCTGTCTGTCCTCTCGAGGGGGCATACCGTAACCCTCCTCGTCATTCTTCCTCATCTTATTTTTGCCTTGGGCATATTTTTGACTTATTTTCTTTGTACAATGTGACTGTACTGCATTATGACAAGAGGGGCAAAATGTAGACACATAAAAATTGTCCTAGGCTTTGCAGCTCTTGATTATTCAACATTGCCCCTTTCGTTGTAATTAAATAATTTTTAATTATTTAGTGGCTTTCTAAAGTCATGAATTCTTCTATTAATTAAATAATTTTTAATTATTTAATTAATTCATTCTATCTTTATTCTCTTGATTAATTAAATAAATTTTGTTGTTGTGCGTCATAATTAAGTTCCCCTTCTTTTAAAATTGATAGATTCCCTAGGTGTTTGTTTTGAATTTTTGTCCTTTCCTATAATTAAAATGAATTATTTTAATTATTTAATTATTCATTAATCTTTTCTCTCATTAGTTAAATAGAATTTGATTTATTTAATTTAGCTTTTGACTTCTCATTTAATTTCAGCCGTTGATTGAATTATTTTATAATTCAATCTCCACCCTTCATTCTTACATGTTGCCCTAATTTTGACCTAACCCTAATGCACCTAGCAACATTCAATCTTAAGCATTGATCTTAGGGTTCCTGTCATCTTTTCATCCTGGCCACACATTCAAAATTGCAATTTTTATAAAAGGGCAATTTTGACCTCATTTGGGGATATCTACATCTCTCAGCTCTCTTGACTTCTTGCACTCTTAGTCTCTCATGTTTAGATTTCAATTTATGCTACTAGTCTTATAGTCATAGTCATTAACAGTCATAGTCATTTTAGCTCATTGTAGGGACATTTTATTTTCTGCAAATCCTTCAACACTTGCATAGGGCTTAGTCATTTGTCATAGTTGCTCATACAAATCTGAGGGCATTGTTATTTATCTGCAAGCTAGGAGGTGTAACAGAGGTTAATCATGGAAGGTGGAGACATAGGGTAACACTATCCCTTTTGTCTTCACCTCACTTCCATTGTTCTTTGTTACTTCATAGGAATTTTGATTGTTATTGTGCTAACCCACTTAATAATAATTTAGGATTTTCCCTTGATTACAGTTCCAATGATTTATCAATACAGTGAATAAAGAGTTCCAATTTTCAATGCATGGTAACAGTAGTCCAAGGCATGCAATGGATAGGAATGAAAGACAATATATAGAGGGAAAATAGTTGCAAATGATCACTATTATATCAAAGCATATGAGTGTTAGAGGATCATAGCAAAATGAAGGAGATAATAGCAGTTGTTATGAATGCCATCTAACCCGATATCATGCACAAAGAAGATGTAAAGACCATGAAACAGAGTGAAAATGGGTCAAATTCAATGAGATTCATTCAATGTCAAAGAGCGTTAATATCATTATATCAGTGAAAGCACAAGATTGTAACAGCAATGAAGAAATGGAAAGCAAGAACAGTATATGCAACATCAAGATCACTGTCATAAAGGATGAAGATCAGCATGAGGTTTCAGGATTCAAGATTTCCACTTACCTTTAGATTGTAACCTTGTTTAATGGCCTGCCCTTTCTTGAATGATACTGGTGTTGCAACTCAGAAAACGCTACTCAACAAGCTCTAGCATTACAAAAGTGGAAACCACCACTCTTGTCATTCAATGGTTGTTTCCTTCGCCAGACTTGCAATGCACTCTCAGACCGAAGCTTTTGCTTGATATCTTTTGTTATGGAAAACCTTAAAACGTGTGCGGGAGCTGAAATACCAAATTGTTGATTAAACTTTGAAACTTCCCTCCAACGTGCAATCACAATGTTTTACTCCAAAAATCAACTACCTAATATTCCCTCCAAATGCATACATGACCCGATCGACCAAGGCACCAAAAATACCTTTTTTTTTAAAAAAAATTGTCTACCAAAAACACCTATTGCTAAAATGAACCCAAAAAAACTATTGTGTGGAAGGCATGCAAAAATTAATCTTCATTTTTAGGGGAAAAAATCCATCTGTCTACATTGTCATTTTAATATAGGTTGTGAAAATTAAGATAAGCATGATGTGCTCCTAAAATTACTAAAGTTCAAACTTGTATAAAAAATAACATCTATAAAAATGATCAACACACAATTGATTTCATAGATTATAAAATAATTCTATTTTTAAAAAATAATTAACAATATAAAGCCTGAAAGAGAAAAGTTTTGCATAGCAAAAGTGATCAATGTTATTTCTATTTCGTATTATTAAGATGGTCGAGTATATGAGCAAGATAAGATAGAAGTGAATCAATCTTCATTTTTATTGCAATTTGATTGTTTAAATCATATTTTATTAGTGAAATTGACCACAATTGCTCTTTGATACATTTGACATGCTAACATAATAGGAAAATTAAACTGGCTTCAAATCATAGTTAAAAATATTAACGATTCATTAACATAATGAGTAATAAAAGTTAAAGAATGTAAATATTTATAAAAAAAATTATAAAATATGTGAAGACCTTAAGATTGCACCGAGAGGCAATGCCTTCCACACAATAGGTATTTTTGGTGCACCAAGCAACCTAGGCGACAAAATGGCCCACTTAGGTAGGGGTCCCATGAGGGAGGCTTAAGCTCTATGGATTATGATCAAATTCGAAGAAAAAAGAATAGAGGAGTAATAGTCATTTATTTAGTCATTAATTTAGCCATATAATTAGTCATTTATTTAGTCATTTTTATTTGTATGATATTAGTCATTTATTTAGTTATTTTTATTTGTCTGATATTAGTTATTTAGTTGTGATTTTACCCGATGACCAAATTAGTCACTTATAAATGACCAAATTAGTTATTTATTTGCCAAATACTACTAGTGTTAATCACGTGACTAAAATTTTTAGTCACGTAGTCATTTATTTTCCAAATTATACTAGTGCTTTGTAATTGGTATTTGTCATGATTGATTCTTACCAATGCATCTTCCCTTGTTTAGAGTATTAAATAGTGATGAAAATGTGTAGTTGTGTCTTTTTCCCAACGCATGACATTGTTTGTTGGTTGTTTTCAATCAAGGAAAGAAGAAACATTTGTTGTGTAAAGTCCAAGAAAATCATAGAGGGGTCACACAAATGAAGAGTGGAATCTATAAACAGATAGAAACTTAATTAAAATGTAGATATATAGATGTGGATAGGCCATGCATATCAGAGGAGAGGTTTCAGAAATTAAAGTGCAACAAAAGAGTATTGGAAGGTCGATGAAGGGGTTGGTCTTGAGAAAAGTTGTAGAGTTTAAAGGCAGAGGGATGGTGAAGGTTAATAAAGGGGCAATGCCTTATTGAAAGGAAAATGATATGAGTATGAATATAGAGATTGCATGAGAAAGTGGATAGTGTGAAGATAGAGAGGGAGGTGAATAAGGTAGATTGCGCAAAATTAAGAAAGATAGTTGGATTTATTGAGATGTTGCACCTCTTTTATGTTTAATTTATTTAAATAAAGAATAGTTCATCTTTTGTTACAAATTGGTCTCTTTCTTGTGCAAGATTTCGTTGTTATTGTTGAAGGGTAAGAGTTATGAAAGCCCTGTCATCATTTGGTATCAGAGCCTAAAAGGTCTGGGAAGAGGAAGTTGAGATTAATAAAAAGGTTTGATGAAGAAGCTATTTATGTTCATCAATTCTTGGAGAGATGTGTATTGTGGATTGACAGGTTAATGTGAAGAACCTAGGTACCAAACAACTAGGAAAAAAGAAAAGCGAAGAGAAGCCTTAGGTGAGGTATCAAGAAGACAAGAAAATAAAAAGATGCAAAAGAAGATGCAAGATTCAGAATGGGATAGGGAAATGGCAGAGTTGAGAAGATATTTGGAGAGATGTAAGTTATTGGTGAAGCAAAGGCTTGAGGAAAGAAGCCAAGAATATGATTGGTATTGGCCCATGAAAAAGAGGTTGAAGTGGCTGGTAAATTTGATTGTGAAGAAAATAAGAAGACGAGGTGTGGCAGCATTGAAAAGAGAGGATAAAAGAAATTGGGACAGCGAGAAGTTGCTAAGTGAGCAACATGCACCAGAAGAGGTGAAGAAAGTTCTCACTACGGAGAACATAAGGACAAGAAATGGACAGCAAGAGTGGAAAGCAAGGTATGATGAAGGATTGAAGGATGAAGAGAAAAAGGAAGAAGTTGATGTGGAAGGCAAAGAGATGAATGGTGAAGAAATTATAGAGTTAGAATTTGAAGAAGGTGCAGCAAGTGCAGAAGATTTGTGGGCATGATTTTCAACGATTGGACAAGAGTGGATGGAGAAGCTCGCTAGTGAAGGTATGAAGACAAATGGGACAATGAAGGATACAAAGATGACATTGGAAGCTAATGATAAAGAGGTTATTTTTGTCAAAAAGGAAAGGAAGATTGGCATACCTTCTGGTACAGCTTGGAAGAAGCTTGAGGAGAACATATGTAAGGTGAAAGGTATGCAAAATGATTTGGATGATTTAAATAATGATGTTTTTGACTCTTTGAATGAAATTGTTAAAGGGAAGAGTTTAAAACAAGAAGATGCAAAGGATGTGGAACTAAATAGTGTCAATGAGATATTGGACTGTGAGATGGAGTTGTGGAGGCTTGTAGATGAAAAAGACATAAGAAGGAGAAGATACAAAATAAAAAAGGAAAACAAACGAAACCAACTTGAAAACATGGCAGTTGTTTTGGAGCGATGTTGGAAGACATAGAAGAAAAGAATAGAGACATAATTTTGGGTTGATTCTCTCATGTGTGAGAGCACATTTTTTATCCTCTAGGGAGCCTGATGCAAGGCATCGTGAAAATTTTGGTTTTTTTTTATTTTTATAATATAAGTCTTGATTGTGGAGTTTTGGTTTTGCTTTGTTGTTTGTTGTTGCCTTGTTTTTTCTATGACAGATGGCATGGTAATTACCTTGCTCAAGAAGGAAAGAGCAATGAAGAACTGTTTTGGAAGGATGTGATTGGCCTGTAGAGAAAGAGAAAAAAAATGATGAGAGTTTGGAGCACCACCTTGGTGGAGTGCTTGTTGCTAATGAGATAAACAGTTCTTGGGAGCAGAGGTTCGATTTTGTTTTGGGTAAGCTCTTCCTGTAAAAAGTGGAGAAGAGGATCGATGAACTCTACCTGTTGAAGAAGGAATATAGGCGGTTTAGAAAGGAGGCGCAACCATAATCTAGA
Source organism: Sequoia sempervirens (assembly GCA_007258455.2). Classification (NCBI taxonomy): domain Eukaryota; kingdom Viridiplantae; phylum Streptophyta; class Pinopsida; order Cupressales; family Cupressaceae; genus Sequoia; species Sequoia sempervirens. The sequence continues at coordinate 6,132 of VDFB02146878.1, forward strand.
AAATAGTAGAAAGGAGAAGAAGAGGCTGGGGAGGAAAGGCCGATTTTTCTTAAGTGAGGCAGCTGGAGGTCTTTAATTGGGAGAATTGATTCCCTTTTGAATCAATGGCTTTGCAATTGGTCTTTTCCATGATTGGTTCTTACCAATGCATCTTCCCCTGTTTGGAGTATTAAATAGTGATGAAAATGTGCAGTTGTGTCTTTTGCCCAGTGCATGGAATTGTTTGTTTGTTATTTTCAATCAAGGAAGGAAGAAACATTTGTTGTGTAAATTCCAAGAAAATCATAGAGGGGTCGTGCAAATAAAGAGTGGAATCTAGAAATAGATAGAAACTTAATTAAAATGCAGATATATAGATGTGGATAGGCCACGCATATCAGAGGAGAGGTTTCAAAAGTTAAAGTGCAACAAAAGAGTGTTGGAAGGTTGATGAAGGGGTCAATCTTGAGAAAATTTGTAGAGTTTAAAGGCAGAGGGATGGTGAAGGTTAATAAATGAGCAGTGCCATATTGAAATGCAAATGATATGAGTATGAATATAGGGATTGCATGAGAAAGTAGATAGTGTGAAGATAGAGAGGGAGGTGAATAAGGTAGATTGTGCAGAATTAAGAAAGAGACTTTGGTTTATTGAGATGTTGCACCTCTTTTATGTTATTGTGTAATTGATTTAAATAAAGAATAGTTCATCTTTTATTACAAATTGGTCTCTTTCTTGTGCAATATTTCATTGTTATTATTGAAGGGAAAGAGTTATGAAAGCCATGTCATCACCTTATATCTTAACCATTGATTTCACAAATCAAGTTGGCTATTTTCAAATAAGATATGCCAAATCAGGTTGGATATTTTCAAATCAAGTTGGCTTTTATCTCTCTTTCTCTCTTCCCCTGTCTCTATCAATCTCCCTCTCTATTTTCACCTCTTCCTCTATCACTCTATCATTTTTTCTAACTCTCTATGTACATCTAATTTCCATTCTTTATTTTCCCTCTCTCACTTTGCTTCCCCTTTTCTCTCTCCACTTCTTTATCCCTCTCTAGCTCTTTCTCCCTCCCTTTGTCTCCCTCTCTTATTCTCTCATTTTTCTACTTTCTCTTCATCTCATCTACCCTTTTCTCTCTTTGCCTTTATCACAATTTTTATATCAAAATTATATACTATATGTTTTCATTACACATTATATTATATTTTATATTTTATATAATATAAATAATAAATATAATTATAATATGTTTTTTATATAAAATGAATATATAATTTAATAACATATATATCAACATAATTATTTAAAATATAATATTTTAATAAAAAAATATTTTACGTTATAAAAAATATAAAATAAATAAAAATTATATTTAATATAATATATAAAATTATTTTAAAAATATTATATTTAAATACTTATATATATTTGTTATCCAATTATATATTTATTTTATATAAAAATATATATTATAATTATATTTATTATTTTATATTTACATGATTATGATCGTGCATGTCAACACATGGTCAATATTATTAAGAAAATGTGTCTCAACCTTACAATTACATAAGGTATTGTTGATACATGAGGTACTATTTAGCCAACGACCTTGCAGGGGGGATCCCCCCACGAGGGGTCCGGGGGGATCATCCCCCCAGCTGGGGTCTAGGGGCAACGTGCCCTGGCAAGAGCTTCGAGGCAGCACCCCCGAAAAGAAAATTTTATTTATATTTTATTATTGTAAATCTGGACCGTTCATCATTATGTCTCATATTTGACAGCCGGTATTTTATTAACTTGATTTTCCTTAGAAGGCAACCCTATTTTATGAGGGAATTGTATTACGGCTGTGTATTACGATGTATTCTGAGAGTCTAATAGCGGTTGTATTGCCTCTAGATCTCTGAGTGGTGATACTCCTGTGAGAAGCTTGCTCTGCAAGTATATTTTAATCTTTGTGATTGTTGAATAATATATTGAGTGGCTATTGGAGTGTGGGGTTTTTCTCTCAAAAGGGTTTTCCTACGTAAATCTTTGTGTTTATTCATGTTTAAGTTTTTGTAATTGTTAAAGATCTGTAATTTTTTGCATTTTTCTCCTCTCGAGATTAGTGTAGGAAGTTGTTCTACTACCTTAACTTCCTTACAAATATCTTCTACTCTGGTCACTTTGACTTCAGTAAAATTCATATCCAAAGAATTTTTTGAAGGAGAAGGAGAGCAAGCATAGATGTGGATGTCCTTTCCCATGGTGTGCATTATTACCTACACTTCCTCTCCCATCACCATCACCTTGTAACACAAGCATAGGAGAGTGAGAAAAGTACCCTTGCAAGCAAATAGTGTAGTTGCATTAGACTTCTCACACATGACTCAATTAATACATAAATATCAGTGGCAACAAAAATGGTGGAATGATGTTTTTAACAGCAATGTAAGTCGTTCGAACAACGAAAAACGAGGAAAAATGACAAACAATAACGAACGGAAAATGACGAGGGTAAAAAGCTAGCGAAAAACATTCAACGAACGAGATTTTTTAACCGTCTTGCATTTTTTTTCCTTATATCTTAACCATTGATTTCACAAATCAGATTGGCTATTTTTAAATAAGATACATCTTCGGTGTAATTAAATTTATAGCTAATTAGTAATTACATTTATATCTTAATTTTAGATAGTTAAATTTTGTTTTTACCTAATTAAATTCATAAAAACATTTACTATTTATCCTCTTCTATAAAAAAAATATAGGATAAATGTTTCTATTTACTATTTACTAATTTTAGGATAATTATATAATAATAAGTTAATCCTAATTATATATTAATCTTATATTTATAAGCTAATTCGATGTTTTTTATTAGTAAATGTTTTTTTTTTTTCTATCATATATAAATGGTGGCATAAACATATAATAATATATAGATTAATATGTTAAGATAGATAAGTTGATATATATCTTATTATTATCATATATTATATTATTATTACATTATTATTATTTTGGCGAAAGGCTAAAAGTCGATATATATTAATATATCATAAAAGTTACAAAATAAGCTTTACAATATATATATATATATATATATATTGTAAAACCCTGCCCCGCAACCTAAAGGATGATGCAACAGTGCGGAAGTGCAACTAATTTTTTTCTTAAAAAGAGTAACAATAACAAGTAAAGTAAACTACTCTAAACACATACATCCTCTAGGCCACGCAATGCGTCTACATATGAATCCAAAAAATACAAAATTAATCTAACCATAGCATATGAAATTAACTCATGATAAACAACATACATCAAAGCATTAACCCATTGCATAATAAATTAAACATGGAAATGTAATGAACATATTTCCACAAATACAACACCATATAACACAATATATACAATTTAGTCCCATAATGAATAGATCATACATAATGTTACAATTACAACACAAGGATCCTCCTCAATTACAAATGAGGTATACAAATACATAGTGTCCCTTTGTTACAATGAATATAAGAGAAGTACAAATCCATAGAAACACACGAGTTCCTCGAACTAGAAGATCCCGCCATCACGAATAGGAAGAGAAAAACCCAACAGTGTAAGGTGCACGATCCGCCTAGCCATGTGGTACCCGTAGGACCAACCCCCATGCTAGGAGATAGTAAAAGGTAACCAAGACAAACCTACTACCTCTAGACATAGGGAATATACAAAACAACATTGTACCAGTCCACAACACATAAGGTTACATTGCTTCCAGAATCACTAAATCAAGAACAACCATTGTTCAATACAAACTGACTGTTGTCATAGGAGGAGTGTCGTCACAAAGGTTGCATTGGTTATCCAAAGGAGATCTTCCTAGGTCTCAGCCCCCATCTTGGGTTATCCTGGTAACCTCTCATGAACTCCGGTCCCACATGCACACTAGTGTGAAATCAATTATCTTTCGAGAAGACAAGATAACGATCTTGCCATTCCAGGCCTTCTCTAATCATCTCAAGTCTAACACAAGCCCTTGAGCCAATGAGCAAGGCTAAATTATCTGGTTAAATGTATTAAGCTACTCTATTCCTAATATAGGTTATTTAATTTCCACTGATTAAATTGACTCTCACACGAATTACCCTGGCACCACTTTGTGTGTTGGCCCTCGTTGAAAGCTACTACCCTATTGACAACACAATAACTTATTCCACAACCCAAGGGTAGACAGTGCACTAAAACTAATAACAACATAACCACCATAACTCAAGAGGTAACACATATCTACGGATGTCAAACACTAAATCCTAAAAACGTGCACTACCCAAGGAAATCTCAAGGATAAATAACAAATACAACAACCCTTTCACAATTACAATCTCTGGAAGGCTTACATTTTCTCAACAACAAATATCCCCCCACAATTCACAATTACAGAAATACTTGTAATTAAAATAAACCACTCATGTAATTAAAAGCACTACCATTTGGATTTCCTAAATCCAATAGATCAATATCTCATAATTAAAGTATATCGTTCAAGCATAATTCTAAATAATAAATCCACAACCAAATAAAACTAAATGTTTAACTCTTAGTTACACAACTGCTCATATCAATTAACTCTATTTCTCAATTAAAATAATCAATCATTTCAATTTAACTACTCGTGTTTGCATGCACCTAAATAAATATTCTTTTAAATCAATATATATATATATATACATGTTATCAAATTGTAAATCAAATTATACTTTTCCAGTAGTCATTTAAAAATCATCTACTTGCCTTCTAAAAAACATCTTTATAATAACATCAATTAAATAAATATATAACAATAAATTACATTTACAACCGTACAAAATATATATATTTATATAATATACATATATAATATATATTATATATAAAATACATAACATATATTATATATAATATATATATAAATTATATATTAAAAAAAACAATAACAAACGAAAACACAGGCTCACGGCCTGCTGCGCCATTCACAGAGAAGGGAACGCTACTTGTGACAGCGCCCCCTCCACACAACTATGGAGGGTGCTGCCATAGCAACCACACCCCCCCTTCCATGGGAATGGTGATGGGGTAACCCCCTCGCCTGCCCCATAAACTTACAAAAAAATTATAAAAAAAAACTTCCCCTCTCAGAAATAAATTTGTCGTACGGCGATTCTTCAGTCTGTTCTTCCATAGAGAATTTACCAAAAGGTAAATCAATAAAATAAATATTTATATATATTTATATATATATATATATATTTGTATATGTATATATATATTTTCCACTATATATATATATATAAATTTCAACCAAATTTCCTATAGGAAGATAAATTATTGTCCCAGAAGTTTTCTACAGGAATAATGTAGAAATATTTTATAGAGGTTTCCTAACTCATCAAATACTTTCCTTTGAATTTTCTATTGTGTTAAAAATCATTGCCTATAGAGATCTAAATCTTTCACAGTGATTTATCATTTTCTATAGAGAAGATTAAATAATCTTGACATAGAGGATAACAAATTTCTACAGTTTCGATTCCATTTTCACATAGGCTCTAAAATTTATATATAATTTTCTTTTGTATAAATCTATTTCAAATAATCAATTTAAATAGAGGATCTAACTTATTTTCTACGGAGGCTGTAACAATCACGGCAATTTCTTCTTTTTTTAAAAAAAACAAAAGCTTCTAAAATAAAAGAAATCCTCTTCTAAATTTTTCCAATTTGCAATACAATAATAAATTAACTTTATCTTTCAAATTAAAATTAACAAAGAAAATAAAGAACTTGATCCAGAAGATCTGTGATTCGAAGTTTGATGTCGAGCTTCCCTTTAATCTTCAATTGCCAAAGCTTCCTCTAGAAGAATTTCCTGTGAAAACAACTTCCTTTCTTTTCCCAATTTTTTCAATCAATCTCTCCAAAAATCAATTTTAAAACAATTAGAAAACAAAACCCTTTAACTTCCAGTTAACACAACAAATATCTTTTCTTCAACAACCAAGATATTTCCAAGATCTTTTCCCAATAATCATGCATTTGAAATTAAAATAATTTATTTATTTCAAATCACATTTAAATAACTTATTTATTTTAATTCACATTTAATCTAATAATTAAAATTACTTTATCATATAATTTTAAAATTATTAGTTAAAATTACTTAATCTAATAATTTTAATTTAATTTATCTATTATAAAGTCTCCACATCAATAATACAAATTAAGTAAATACTTAATCATAACATATAATTTAATCCTCACAATTAAACTTTGCACAATAATAAAATAACAAGACAAACATGGATAAAGAACACGACCAATACATGGACTGACGACACACTGTACTAGGGTAAAGGTTTGACTAGATAACCTGTTACTATCTCCCAATCAACATTACTGTTGGGTAGTGGACACGCTCAAACCTGTGAATCTAGGTGGAGTCGATGTCTTGTACCTGTTCACTAAAACATACAAATTAGAGTACACATTCATAATAGTTGAGGCGCTAGGAAAGGAACTCTAGCAATCGTATCTCATTCTCGTATGTCCCCATACATTCAATGGTATGATTCCGCCCTTTCCACCTATCCTCACCACATGTTACTGCATCACTTAACCACCCAATAAATCTTTGCATCTTAATAATAACAAAACAATGTGCATCATACCCACAAAAGTACCATCAAAAGCTCTTGTTCCATCTTCCCCTTTAGATTCCTTAGCTAGACTACCTACACATCCCAAGTGAGAACGGAGGGGCACTACATATATATATGTGTGTGTGTGTGTGTGTGTGTGTGTGTGTGTGTGTATTATTAAATTATTAAAAATGTACTATTATTAATTGTTTTGTGTAGCAGTAGGGTGGGCGTCTCTCCACGACAAGGGTGGAGAGACCGCGACTTCCATCATGCGCTAGTGGTTAACAGACAACTTGGACTCTGTTAAGCAGAGTCAACAGCCTTATTGCATAGGTGGAGTTTCATGTGTCAGAAACTAGTGGTGGGCTAGTAATCCCTCAGCCACACGAAGGAAGGTGATTTCATTTCCTCGTCGTTTGGTGAGCCATGGGTTGGTGGCCCAGGACATCATGATATAATAGCCCAGAGATCTGGGCTTTTCATTGTCGTAACCCCAGTTGGCATCAGACGGCGGATAGATTGCCAGTCATGGGGCAATTGGACGGTGGGAAGACAATATGGTCGGGCACGTTGGTTAATGTACAAAATAATAAATGTGAGGGAAACTTTCTTCTTTAAACCAACCGACTGAATTTTCATTTCGTTCATCGTCTCCTTTGTTCGCTTTTGTTTAGCTCTTCCTAGCAGTTATGGCAGAACGCTCTAAATTTGTGATGGAGGATTCGACAAAGGTTGTGGTTAGTATTGGGCATGACACACCAATTCAGCTCGACTACAAGGTGTGGCAAACGTATTTTAAACACATCACAAACCAACGGCTGAAGCAGATTCTTCTAAGGATCAACCCTCAAGTGGTGGTGGCAATTAAAATGGTTTTGGGAAAATATTTTTTGCAAAACCGTGAGTGCTTCAGGGTGAACACCCACATTTCTTCCCATTTTCTTGCATCACTCCTGGACTTGAGAACCCCAAAGGGGGAAGAAAAGGCTATCATTTGCAATCTATTCAAGAGAGATTTTGTGTGGCTTGGACGAGGTGCTAAAATCTGCATTGTTGGGGCAGGGAGCACCGCGGGCTCGTCATTTTCCTTTGGTCAAGGTGGCAGGATAATTCATCCATGTATATCCTTTGATGCTAGAGCTCAAGGGCATGGATTTGTTTCATCATCACCAGATAGCAGCTTATGGGTTTAGCTTCTAGAAGAAGTTTCTCGGGCTGGAGGTGGTGGAAGGTCTGGACTAGATAATGGATTTCGATCAATTTGCTAAATTGAATGGATTTTAGCCAGGCTCTACAGGTTGGGTGTGGTGGTACTCGTAGTGGTATGTCTAGTGGGGTTTAAAATTTTATGTATGTAAATAGTTTAGTGGCTTCCTATTATCTTTTTGGTTCCTTTTGTTGGATGCGGTTGGTTCCAAAGCTGGTAGTTTATTTTGGCAACCTATCTTTGCAATTTTGCGGGTTATTAGGGATTGGGCTACATTCTGAACTTTATCCCTGCTTTTGTAGATGAATTGTACTTTTTTATAGTTAATACAATCCTTCTCTTACGAATCAAAAAAATGTACTATTATTAAAATTATTTTTTTACTTTTTTGTTTTTTAAAATGTTTCTTATTTTTTATTTTATTTCTAATTTTTATTTTTTTGTGTTTTGGCTAAGTAGTATTACGATGGAAGTGATTTCAAGACACCAAAAATCCAAACTATCCTGTAATTATTCTAGACCAACCATATATATCAAACTGGAAATGCAAAACATAAACCTACAGATAGTAGTTTATCTTGTCATAAAAACTAGTTTCTAATATTATGCTAAAGGATAGAGCTCAAATTTAGGAACAACAATTGTTTGTATATGCAACAAAGAGCATTTACTCTATAAAATAAATGGGATATTTTCAAACCATCATTGATTTCTTTACACCAAGATGTTTATGCTTACTCAACAAACACCATCAACATATTGGACTTGATTCAAAGCAGCAAGACACAAGAAAAACCAACTACTATGCAATGCCCAAAGATTTAGCACTTATCTTTTTTCCTTAATCAGGTCAAACCCTTCACCTTTTCCCATCGTGACAACACTTTTACTAGTATGTCCTTATTTTTCCAATCTGTTCTTCCTTTTTTCGATGTCTCTTCTTTTTCTTTTTTTCTTTTTCCTTGTTGCGTCCAACCTTCCATGTTCTCTCCTCTTGCAACTAAATTTCTTGCCCAATATCTATTTTCTTCGTCCAGCTTTTCCACACCATCCCAACCACTTTCTCCCATGATGCCATTTATTTCTCTTTGTAACTGAATGCTAACTACTTCCTCTATGAAACTTGTAGTTGCCTTCCCACATTCCATTATCTACCTTTTGATAACTGAAATTAAACTACCCTTTCTTAGCAACTGGAAAATCAAAAATTATTACTAATTCCTGCCACATGGGTAAGTATCTCAACTATTTTGAATTGGCTTCATATCTCCATTTATTACAAAGCAGCTCGTGGATGTGTGAGTGTCTAAAATTGAAGTGCAATTTTCCTTTCAAACATAACCACACCCCCATTCAGCTTATCTCACACCAAAATTTGCACAACAAAAGCAAAAGCACCAAACTGAAAATATAAGCATACCCAAAATTTGATGCTCCTACATCATATCATATTCTATTATATTATTATTACATTATTAAAAATGTACTATTATTAAAATGATTTTTTTGTTTTTATTTTTTTCTAAAATATTTTTTTTATTTTTTAAATGTGTTTTTTTTGTGATGTATTGTGTTGACATATAGTATCATCCGGTTGGGCATAACCAAATAATACTGAAAGAACAAAAATAAATTGTTACACTAAACCTAATACAAATCAAAGGTTTGTGCAACATATGTTTAGAAATTACAAAGTGGTTATAAAGAAAAAATACTTAAATTGGAGAAGAAATGTGCAACTTGTAGATGGTAATGAGATCTATTGCATTACCTTTTGTTGTGCTTTCTTTAGAATTACTGCTTCTTTAATCTTTAGAACTATTGTTGGTCTTCTAGTGAAAAAGAAAAACATACGAAGCTTTGATCTTTTGATGAAAAAAGAAAAGCATGCGAAGCTTTGAAAACTTCCCATTGTTATATAATATGCCAAAATTAATAATATTCTTGTCATATAATAATATACAAGTGTCATAACCTCTTGTAAAAATGTATGCTCTATTAAAACTTAAAATAATAGTTGCAACCTAAATTAAAAATAGAATTTAAAATATGTATTTGTTCTTTTTTGTTTGTTTGTTTTGTTTTTTTTCTTTTTTTTAGTTTTAAATGAATAACTAATAAGTTACATTATTTTAATAATATAGGTCAATGTACAACATAAATATTTTATATTTTATTTTCTAACGAAATTGCTTCTAATGGGGAAGTATTGGATGGAAGAGTGTTTGGTGTATCATCCTCACTATCACTTGTTAAGTCTATCAGAGTAATTGGTGTGTACTCTTTTGAATCATTAGTTAAGTCTATTATTTCATTAATTTCGACAAGATTATCCATTATCTGACAATAGAAATAAAAATACATATATTAAATATATTATAATATTGAAATACATTTGGATGAAATCATTAATCATATAATAATTTATTCATTTAATTTAACTTATATAATAAATTTTAAAAATAAATTGAATAGATGAACAAAAACAACGCATGTGTGCTTGAAAACTCAATTGAATTACATACCTTATGAATTGGTGAGATTCCAAACTTCTTTATATGACAATGTAAATTTTGATTCAATGTTGAATACCTAAAATATTCTTCTGAGGTAAGAAAAATTAATATCAGACCCTTACTCATATAATACCTAATATACCTTAATATTATTATTTAATTATAAAAAATTACCTAGAAATAAAAACATAAATAATTTATTTAAAGTAATAAAATACAACTAAAATTTCAAAAAAAAAAGGATTATACATAAAATACTGTTAAACTGTATATATTTATATATATTTGTTGCATAAGATAAAATGTTTTTTGAATATACATTTGGTAAATAGGATAATACAAAATAGATTGTATAAATAGAAATCTTAACTTGAAAGCTATGACATTAGATAGAGATATTTATACTTTGAATGAACAATAAATAGCTAATTCTTCCTAACCTAAATCTACATATAGTAATCTTTCAATGATTGGCATGATATAATGGTTTTGGAAATAGTGTGAAAAGGGGCGAGCAACTTTTACAAAAGGAATGTGTGCATCTTTTTGTTGCTATAAAAAGATAGTGAAAAGTATACGAAATGGAGTTCACTTTACTGATATTAAAGGAATAATTTAGCATCTACAAATAGAGGATTTTATTTAATACAACTAATCTAATATATTTAAATTAATACTAATACAACTAATTTAATATTAATTTGGGGGTTTTGTTAATCCTCTAGGGTAAGTATTTTTTATCAATTAAATTAGTTTTATCTGTGTGACTAAAGAAAGTTTAATCTTTAAATTTGAGTATTTTGAATATTGAAACTAGCAATTAAATCTATAATATATTTTAATTAATATAAATACAAATAATTTAATATTAGTTTGGGGTTTTGTTAATCCTAGGGTAAGTAATTTTTAATTAAATAATGATATTAATGTATATTATGAAGAATGTAATAACATTAGTATTGAGTTAAATTAGTTTTTTCATTTAATTAAATCCTAAATATTACAAATCATTATTTTCAAATTTGTGTATAGTGAAATTTACTAAGATTAAAAAAATAAAAAATTCTTTTCATTTTAAAATATAAATAGAAACTAAAATATTAAATTAGCTTTTTCAATTTAACTAAACCAAGATTTGTGTAGAGGAAAGTTACTAGGATTAAAAAATAAAAATTCTTTTCATTTTTAAACATAAATGGAAACTAAAATATTTAAAGAGGTCTAGATTTTAAGAA
>VDFB02146880.1:0-31305 GCA_007258455.2 Sequoia sempervirens
CGATTAGTATTAGCCTATAAGGATAACTTCTAAGAGATAAAGACACAAGGACACAAGGAAACACTCAATTAATGATAAATGCTTTGAAAAAAATATACTATCCTGATTAGCAAACAAGAGCTTAAATTGAATAAGTGTTGTCATGGATAAACAATTTTGTCATTGTGAAGTACATTCATTGCTCTCTTGAACAAAACAAAGTTGTCATTGTGAAGTACATTCATTGCTATCATGAACAAAACAAAGTTATCATTTTTTCTAATAAGGGAATAGAGAGATCAATTCTATCTATAATAGAAATCATTCAAATTAATGTTTGGGAGGGTCTTAATATCATTATTGAAAGTGAAAGAAATATGCACATTTAATTAGTCAGTATGAAGTCTTAAGATATAGATAGATGGATGTGGTAGGCACCATGTGTATTTATGATTTTGTTGATTGGTCTTGTTTTGTAAGAATGTGATCATGTGAGAGGATTGTTCAGCTTGTATGTAATAATGAGGAGGTAGGTTTTCAAAAGCAAAAGGATTAAATCCTTTCAGTGGTATTACTTGGTGGTATGGTTTTTGGTTTATGATATCTTGTAGTAGAGCATTTGGTGGGAATTCTTTGGTTTGGTTTGGGTTTTCATATTAATGGCAATTCATGGTATTAGGTCTCGCAAGGTCCCATTGAGGAAAGGGCAAGTCTATCTCTTTCAAGTTGAATACTTTTTATTATCTAAATGTTCAAGCTCTTAACCTCACAAAGGCAATGTTGTGTCTAGATGGGGTGGCAATAAAGGTGTTATTTGGTTGAGGGTAATGATTTGGAAGAATTTCATAATAAGTCAAAGGATGCAATAAATAATGTATAAGTATGATTTGCTATAGAGCTTCTATCCTTCAATGTAACTAGGTAAGAGGATTTAATGGATTTAGCCTAAGTGGTGCATATATTTGTTTCTTTTGTTCTAGTGGAACCAAAGGGTTAGGTGTCAGTGGAGGATTTAATACCTATAGCAAGGATGTTGAGATAATAATGGGTTGATTCAAGATCTTTAAGAGGTTATTAAATATATGGTGATTTTTTACCATAATGGGCTACTGGAACTCACCAATGGTTTTTCCTTTCCCACCCTCACTAATGATTATTTTTCAATATCAACTTGTGGAATATATTTTAATTATTGAAATTTTAGATTGTCTACTATAGCATCATCTTCCTCATTTCTATTAATGTTAGAGGTGGTGCTTGTATTAGGTGAATATGTCGCAAACATGTTTGGTTAGTGGTGGAGGACAATCCTAGTTGACACAAGTTTCCATTATTGGGGAGTTTTCCACTAATCATTGTGTTTTCAATGCATGAAACATCTTTTAGTAGTTAGTTTTTATGCTTTGATTCAAGCATATAATTATTTTGATCTCAACTTATATCTATTTTATAGCTGTATAGTCATATGTTGTTTTTTGGAGTGTCTCTTATTATAGTTTTATACTAGTTTGTTAATTGTATGATAGTTTTATAGTTTCCATTTGTTGCTTGTCACCCTTGACATGATTTTGACTCAAATATTTTTTTGGACAAAAGTACTAGCAACTATAATATATTATTAATATAATAAGAAGATTAAAAAAAGGCTCAAAAAATTCTAGATATGGCATTTTGAAACACATCTCAACAAAAATATGGCATTGCAAAGAAAGGCTATAGGGAGCCATAACATAGATCATATATACTAGCACTTGTACCTAAATAAGGTTCAAGGTTTACGCCGATAGAAAACTATATGTATGTTAATATGTTAGAGAGTGTGTGTTTGTGCATGGATGCGCTGCAAATTCTAGTTGCATGTGACATAATGGAATGAAATAAATTTAGACAAATCTAGATTTTTTTCTTAAAAAAAATTAAGTATTATCTCATGATAAAAATATTTGCATACATTTAAAATATAAAGCAATGCAAATGAAAAAAGAAAGTTGTCATCAAATTGACTAAAAACACTGCAAATGAAAATAGAATGTTCCCATTCAATTGTTAAATCAATATTTATCTGGATTTTATGTGATAAGTGAGATTTTGAAGGCTTTTACTTGATATTTCAGAGGCTTTTATCATCAGACGATAGCTAATTAAGGACATCTGAAACTTGTTTTCTTATACTTCAATAATAATTTACAAGCGTAAGACTTGTTTCAAGCTCAAATCTCACACTACATATAACCTATCGACTAAATATATAACTATATGAAAATCAAGCCTGAGAGGAATAGAAGTCATGTGCTGGTTCATTTACATTAATACCAGCTTGAAGTTGGTTTTCGGGCACAACATCAAATAGAGCTTGAGGAGGAGCGTTACGATGGTGTGAGAGAAGGTATAGCGACGCCTTAAACAACAACTCGATCTTTTTTATCCTGTTATTACCAATTTTTGAAAGGTGAGAGAGTTGCCAGCCATGATGCTGTAGTCGTTGTGGATTTCATGCTTTATAGCATTATATACCCAATTCATCACTGGGGAAGATTCAATTTCATTGCGTTTGAAGAGCTCTCCAATCAAGGCACACCCATTATACAATTCGTAATTTCTTAGAGCAGAGTTAAATGAATCTTCAAAAATCATATGAGCTTGAACGAAATCAAATGATAAACACTTAACCATGTCTGCATCTTGAATTGGGTCCATTACATTTGAAACAAATGTAGAAATTACCTGAGATGGGTCGAGGATTCGAGGGAAATATGTAAGAATATCTCGTCTAGTTACCTCTCGCACCACCTCCTTTGTAATGTCATTGTCAATTTTGAAGAACTTTGACATGTCGTCTTTGTCAAAACCACCCTGCATTGGAAACTTCCATTTTTTGATTGGGAAAAACATGCATTTATCAATTTGTAGTTCCATGGTTTTGACAGCTTATGGGAGTGTAATGAAGATGATATCATGATATAAAGAGGAACAACACACTTTTTCTGATCAGATGTGTCAAAATGAATTCACACATTTGAGTAGCAAATGTGGCAGTTTCTCTTCAAACTTGTTGACATTGGCCTGCACTCGTACATATGTACTGTCTATGCAGTCAGGAGGATGCACGTTTGACTGAAAATAAAAAATGAACGCACTTTTTATTTTCAATTAATTAATAAATACAGTCAAACGTGCATCCTACTCGCTACATAGACGTCACCATGAATGAAGGGGTGTACTAAGTGTTGATCATGCAACATAATTCCCCAAATATTGGAGAAAATAGAGATATTAATATTGCCAATTTCTGTCACCCTCAAGGTTTGATCACATGTCACATTTGTGAGGGCATCTACAAGCTCATTGCCTTATCTATAAGAGTGGATGCTTTCACAATATTCAAATTGATCTAGCAATTCCACAAACTAGGATATTTTTTATATGATAGTTAGTTCTTGTTTTTTTCTTTAAAGCGTCAATAATATTTTGAGAGTCTCTTTCAATTATGATATTTTAAAATTGTATTTTAAAATCATGTTTAGACTGTATAGTAAGGTTTTGGCCTTAGGTGCATTGTTGGTACCATCTAAAAGTTTGATTGACATTGCTAATAAAATCATTCTTGTATTATCCCTAATAACACAACCAACCCCTGATTTTCCTAGATTACCTCTTAGGCTCCATCAAATTTTGGCTTCAACAAGTTCCTATCCAAGGGTATCCAACAAATTTGTGCTCTATTGATTACTTTGTTAAATGGTTTAGTTGGCTAGTTGTAAATATGACCATTGCTTCAAAATTAAGGAATCTTGGGAGGTCAAGGGCATGTTGTTCCTTTTTGAAACCTAAGATATTACAATTTTTTATATTGAATTTTTAATTTTAAAGATTATATCTTCAAATGACCCATATTGCTATCTAAAGATCCATCTATTCCTTTCTAACCAAATGTTCCAAATCATGTGATGGAGGGAGCCACTTTCCAAATGGGAGAGAAAGCATTTTCACATACATAGAGGGAAGGCCAACTTATGAATATGTCCAGAATATTGTAAGGAATGGGCTTTGCCAATTGATTTTATTCATCAACCAACACCAACACTAGTTTACAAGTGCAATTAAGTAGGAAATGGTTTACTTCTTCAAGTTCAATCCCACAAAGAAGACAAACAAATCTGGTAGTAATACCCAACTTTTCCAATGTTGTGCTAGTGAGAATTTATTTTTTAAGGCAAGCCAAGAGAAGGCTTCAGCCTTGGGAAGAACAAATTTTCCCTCACATAGCTTATGTTGAGCCCAATAATGATAGACCTAATTTGGAAGGAGGCCATGCAAGTTGATATTGATTTGAAGAGAGAAACACTTGTCTATGATGAAGGATGGATTCTAATAAAAACATTTGAGTTGAGGGAATGTGGCATTCTTGAGGAATTTTATATTGGGTCTTGTGTAGGAAGTCATTTTGTAGGGGACTTAGGTAATCTTTGAATTTAAATCCCCAAATTTTCTATAGAATATCTTTAATTTTTATCAATTCTTCAAGAGTATTTAAGAGGTAACCATTCCAAGGGTCCTCTCAAAAGAGTGCTTTATCTCTATTATGAATGACCTGTATCAGGTGAAGCAATATAACCTCTCCACTTTGAACTGTGAAGTTCCAAATCTTTGAACCATATAGGGGATTTGTAATGGTGAATATTCTCTCTAAATTAGAGCTATATAAGTATTTGGTCTACATAATTTTGAGTTCATTTATCTTATGGTTTCATGAATATTTAATAAGTTAGTTTTGGCCCCAGTGATAAATTATGTGCTTTCAAATTTTAAATTCCTGCTCCTCCCCACTTCTTTGATCTACAAATGCTTTCCCAATAAGTAAGAGTGATCTTCTTCTTGCAAAAATTATCTATTTTTCCATTCCATAAAAATTATCTAAGATGTTTTTCAATTTCAAATACTATTCCTTTAGGCATTTTAAGCATTAACATCATGTAGATAGGGATAACAAATAGGAAAACTTTGACCATGTGAGAATTCTTCCTATAGGTGTTAGCTATCTAATTTTCTAGGTACCAACCTTCTTTTGAATAGCTTCAATAATTTTTTCCAAAAATTCATTCTTAAGAACCCCATTAAAAAGAGGGATACCTAAGTGTTGGCAATGCAGAATGTCATGGTTAAAGCCCAAAATAGAGACTATTATGTTTTGAACAAGAATAAGAGTGTTAAAGAATAAAATCTTAGACTTTGCAAGGTTAACCTTTTGCCCAAAAGTAGCACTATAGGATGTTAGGAGATATTTTATTGTTTTGGCTTCAAAGGAAGAAAATTCACCAAAGGGAATGGTATCATAAAAAGCTATAGCATGAGTAATATACATCGAGGTATGAGGAATATTGATACCCTTCCATAAATGTACTCTATTCAAATGATAAATAGACTTGTTGAGAGCTCTTGAAAAAATAATGAAAAGGAAGGAGGAGATAGGATCTCCCTATCTTATCCCTTGGGAGGAGGAAAAAAATCCTACTAGAGCTCCATTAATAATAACAAAAAAATTAACACTAGAAATGCAAGCTAAAATCCACTTACACCATTGATGGGAGAAGCTGATTTTTTTGATCAGTTGGATGAGAAAGTCTTGACTAACTCTATCATAAGTCTTTAACATTTCCAATTTTATCATCATAACTAACATTTTATTCTCTTAAATTGTATGAAGTGCCTCATGTGCAACCAATGAGCCCTTTGGAGTTTCTTTGCCTAGGACAAAACACCTTTTCTCATCTAAAATTATGTGAGGAGTGATGGGGCCCAATCTCATAGAGATTGTTTTAGAAAAGATCTTGTATATAGTATTACTTAATGATATAGGGTGGTAAAAAAAGCAGAATAAGCATGATTATAGTTGCATTGGATTACTTGAGTATGGTTTTTCTCTTTCTTACCTCTTTTGTTACTAGCTAGATATCTCTACCCAAGAAACCCCAACATTTTTGGAAGAAAAGTACAATAAAATCATTCAGACCTCGTGTCTTATATAGGGGTAAAGAGAAAACAAAACTCAGGTTAATTCATCCATTGTCAAGGGGTAAGGAGCCTCATATTGTCCTACACCAAAATTAGGGTGGGAATATTATCCAAAAGATCTAAATTAGGGACTAAAAGTGAATCAAAAGATCTAGATAGTAGATTTTTGAAGGAGATTGCTTCTTTTTGGATATCAGATTGAGTAGAAACAGTTTCTCATAAAGAAGACTCAATATTATGTACTTTATTATCTTGTCTTTTAACTTTCATAAAGGTGCAATTTTTTTGTGTTTCTATCTTCATCTCTCAGTCAAAGTTCTCTATATTTTTGCCTCCAATAAATCTCTTCCCTTGTTAATATTTCCTCAAGTTCTCCCTTTAATTTTTTATCTAGTTCAAAATTATAAGAATCCATTGCATACTTAATAGTGTGATTATTTAACTATTGGAGCTATTGTTGTATTCTCCCTCTCTCCTAGAAAATATTCTTAAAATGATGGGTGTTCCCATATTTAATATTGGATTTTAGGAATTTTAGTTTTTGACAAAGTTGAAACATCCTTAAACCTTAAATGAAGGGAGCTTTTTGCCACCAATTTTCAAGAAGAGAGGAAAGTTACATCTCTAAACAACATTTATTTGAACTTGAGAGAGGACCTAAAACATTTTTTGAATCCCATAAAATATAGCTCAATTAGAAAATGATTAGAGCCTAAAAAGGGTGATAGTTAATGAATATTATTGATCTATTGTAAGCCAATTATTTGAGAATAAAAACCTATTCAATATTTTTGAAAATAGAAGAAAATACTTTCATCTATTTGACCAAGTAAATTCACCATTTTTTTGTGGGACAATCTACCAATTCATTCTCAAATATGAATCTTTTAAAAAATTCCATCATTTTGGTATTAAAGTCACCACCTAGGATAACTAATTCACCCTTCAATATGTTTAGCCATAGAGAAATAAACTTCTAGACCTCTTTTTTTCCAATTGTACTAGTTGGGCCATATAAATTAAACAACTAGAATTGTAGATTAGCAGAAAGAAACTGCACTTTAACTAAAATACACTTCGGATTTTTCACAATGCCTTGAAGATGAATAGATTTTGGGTTTCATAAGATAGATAAACCACTTGAAGCACCTAGAGCTTCAACCAAATCAAAATTCCAATGATGCCATTTAGAAAAAAATTCTTTGCCTAAATCTAAAGCCAATTTAGTTTCCTATAGCATAATGCTCATTTTCCTCAATTTGACATTTTATTAAGTGCCTTGTGTTTGGGGCATTTATGCTCCTAACATTTCATGAGAGGAGCCTCATTTCTCTTGAGGAGAGTGGCATGATCTCCTTGGCACGGGGCTTTTATCTAAGGTAGCTTGTAATCCTACTACAATCTCCTCTTGCATCTTTTTAAATATCGGCTTTCTTCCTTTATTTTATAGAGGAGTGGAAATATGTTTTAATTTCTCTCTTTCTATTTTGGATATTGATCTCTTAATTGAGAAGTCACAATATTCATTATCATTATTCCCTAGGATTTTTTAGAGGATATGATTAATCATGTCATCCAAAATTTCTTGTTTAGCCACAAAGGATTGAGGTAAAATATTTGGATTTTCAATAAAGACATCTCTCTGGTCTTTTCCTAGTGGGATTAGAGGATAGTCTTCTATCTCCTTTAAATTTTAATCTACTACACCATTCTTCGTACCAGTTGTCTTAGGAACAAGGAAAGAGGAGTTTTCCATTTTATGAGATTTAAACAATCATTCATTGGAAAAGAAATAAAATGAAGATTATCCTTAGTGTCTTCTAGATCCTTACAAGATAAATGGTGATGGATTCTAGCTTTCAAAGTACAATGGTTGGTAAAATTACTATATTTAAGGCATAAGGAGCAAAGAGGATTAGTTATTTCAATAAAAATGTTTTGAACCCATGTATCCCATTTGAAGAGGAGAGGGATATGGATTTTGGGAAGCCTTGAGATACATCCATAAGAACACAAATAAAAACTAGTTTCTTTGGTTCATTAAAGGAAGAGATATCATGATTTTGAAAGACACCCATTGAGTTACTCAATAGTTCCAAGATTTTGAGGTCTCTATATTCTGAAGGAAGATGCTTGAGACAAATTTAGAAGGGAAGAAAGGTTACAATAGTTTGGATAGGGTTAAAATTTGGTTTCCAAGGTTGGGGATATAATCTCATGTCATTTAGAAACCAATCATTTTGTTTCAACACCTTATCATGAGACACTTGACTTGAAAAATCACTAAAAAAAACCTTTCTCTATATCTAGAAAGAAAATATCATATGAATCTAACCAATTTTAAGAGACCCAATCTAGGAGAATTTATTTAGAAATATTATTTTTCTAGGACTTAACTATCAATGCTTTACTTTGTAGATCTTGCACATAAGGGGAAATAAATTTCTCTAGGATGTCTATAAAGACTAAATGGTTCTTTGAGTTCTTGTTTCTTGCTCCTTTCTCTCTTGGCTCTTTTCTCTACCAAATTTTTTGTGGCATATTCTTTTCTAAAAAATATGCACATGTTGATTCACACTCCCTTCTATATTTTTTAGCTTTTCAAGAGGGGCGAGCTCATAGTAAGTGGAAACCATCTTTTTGATCAAAACTTTGGGGGTACCAACGTTGCAAGGCCGTTGGTTGATGACATTTGTCTTGCATATCTTGAAGACCATAATAATTTTTCCCATCCTTTTGCGAATTCCAATGAAGAGGTGTGCAATTTTTAATTCTTGTGTGTTGGTACCTATACATATGATCAATTTATGAGATATTCTAATCTAACATTTTTTATTGGATAAAGAACTATAACTTAAATATTACAATGAATACAAAGTAAAATACTATCCAACAAGATGAAGAAACAAGAAGCTACAACAACTATAGTATTGTTTCCCAACAACATAAACTGTTGTCCCACAATAGCAAGAAGAACATTTGATAAGTAAAACCCATAGATTGCAATGATTACACAATAAAAAATTTTCCAGCAGTAAAAAGAAACAAAGAGCTACAACAATGCAATCCAATAGACTGAGTTGTTGTCCCAAATCAACAAGAAAAACACATCAGAAGTAAAACCCAACTAGATCAAACCAACAAGCATTGATCTTGGCTAATGAAAACCATGGTAGTGAAAAATGCTTTGAGATGAGACATAACAGGCAAGATGTAGTAGATAATAACACTCCTTGACGTTTTACAACCTATAGTGTTGAATTTAACCAAACCATCTTTCACTAATAATAAGAAGGATCTCCAATTTGTAGGTGGGTAGAGACAGAAGACAATAAACACAAAAAATATACAATCATGCTGCTGCACCAAAAACTTATATTCAATTTCATGTCAAATACAATTACATATGCCTCTTTTATAGAGGGATTTTGATATTTCAAGAAAAATCTAGAATAAGCCAACAATAACATTCTTATATTTAAAATAAATTTCTAGAAACTACCAAACATAGCCAACATAAAAAAATAAAAAACCAAAACTAACCTATAGCTGGTAGAAATTACCAGAATATTCCAACAGTCCCCCCTAATTTATACCACTAATTACATTAATATTTACAATACCCAAGACTCCTCTCAAATACTCAAATTTCTCTTGTGCTAATGCTTTTGTAAATATGTCTACAAATTGTTCTTTAGATCTGCAATACTATAGATTGATTTCTCCATTGTTTACCAGCTCTCGAATAAAGTGATTGCTAGTATCAATGTGTTTGGTCCTCTTATAAAAGACATTATTCTTTGATAGTGTTGTATAGGAGCGAATTTTCACCCCTCTCGCAAATCCCCCTTTTACACCCTCTACTTTAGAAAAATCAAACTTGACTAAGAAATTCCACATCACCTATTTGCAGTGCATCCACTTGGCGCTTGTCTCTTATGTCGGTGGGAGAATTTATGTCGAGGACATGTGCATGACGTGTAGAAGTTTGCGTAGTGTGCTGCCATCCCTGATAGGTTCCTACCTTTGGAATCTGCAGAGATGTTAGGTTCTCCATTGGTGATGAATTGTAACGCGTTTGCTCCTTCCAGTCGACCCGAGAATGACTCTTTCCCTCCAAATGCTTCTTGAAATGCCTATCTTTCTCATTCACTTCATCTCTTCGGCACTTCTACACACTAGTTGGATCTTTTGAGAAATTCTCAAGCTTCCTCACGATTGTATACGCTAGTTTGATCTTGCTCTTAAGCTCCTATGCACCATCTCTACATCTTGTTGCACTTTTTCCACCTTTGGAATTGCAACTCGGTGTCCCGAGGGACTGCTTCTTCGTTGTTGTGACAACATAGACCTTATCAAGTTTGCATCCTATGTGCTTGAGGGCACCTCGATTGAGAAGGTGATATCATTTGTTAATTTACGTAGCATAGTGTCATTGCTATTGTTCTGTTTCTTTCCATTGTTTTCTTTATCATATTTCATATCTCATGGCTTTCCTGGCTATCCGTGGAGGTGGAAACTCCAAAGCGGGGGTTTGATTGAGGCAAACCCCTATACAGCCCCAACATTTTTCCTCTCTTGGTTGTGTGTAAGTGTGTGTTCATGTGGAGCTTTCTAGCGAACTGGACTCTTAGTGAGTTGATCTTCATCATCTTTGCTTTCACCATCTTCTTTATCATCTCTTTAGTTATCTCTTGTATTTTGTCATTTATAATTCTATTTAGCACGTTAAACTCACTGGCTAGACCGCTAGTAGTTTTTTTT
This sequence comes from Sequoia sempervirens, assembly GCA_007258455.2. Taxonomy (NCBI): domain Eukaryota; kingdom Viridiplantae; phylum Streptophyta; class Pinopsida; order Cupressales; family Cupressaceae; genus Sequoia; species Sequoia sempervirens. Next base: position 10,756 of record VDFB02146880.1, read on the forward strand.
ATTTTGTATTGTGCTTTCACACTTTTTGGTTGTACGGACGCCAACGACCCATATAGACACCATTGCGCCACACTATCATCCCTAAAGTGTGTTGATGTCCTCAAGCGGAGAGTTGCTTGAGGTATGGTTCAGGTTCTAGAAACTGCCACGTTTAGCTTCATTCAACCTCTCAGGTTAGTAGAGTGATAGAAGCACTTGAGAGTGCTCTTCACTCTCTATCCTTTACCTAAGATGCTTATCTAACTTGAGGTAGATTAGGGCAGCCCTCTGCTCTCGACTCTTTGTGACCTAGAGCCTTGGTGTGGTTGGTCCCCCTCTTCTACATTTTGGTTCCATTTAGCAGTGTTGAAATACTCTTTCCTCATATCCTAGGAGTGTTGTGGGTGTGAGTATTGTGAGGCATTTATCCTTGCAACCCAACCTACGACCCCCAGTGGTGTAGTTGGAAGGTTCCATAGACATTGCGGAACAAAACCTTTGTTGGGTCACTGTCTAGTTGCAAAACCCTTAGGGGCTCTATGAAAGTTTTTCCTGGTATACGTGATGGTCTCCTTACATCTTCCCATCCCATCCATGCAACCTACAAGTAGTTCCCCTGGCATAACTTTCACTCGCAGGACTTGCCAATGAACTATAACAAAGAACCATCTCCCTTATACATCCTCGCACGAATCAATAGAAACACTATGATAGGTGTTCTTGTTGACCCCACGTGTCAGGTGAATGTCATGACTGAGGATATTATGCTGATTAATTTCTTGCACAAAGCTGGGTATGATGAATCTAGGAGTACCATCCGTACACACCATGGGCTTTATGTACCCCCCATCAGCTTCATCGCCTTGTCTATTTTAGTTGGTCCAAAATTCATAAATTTACTCTTTGACATAATCTTAGGGTCTAAACTCTTCAAGGTGAAACTGGGTATCCCCTAGTTGGTCACTATGAATGTAGTTCCATTGGTAGTGCATAAGTGTTTGAAATTCATTCATGAGGGTACAACGCATGTAGTCCATGACACCGACTATAAACCGTCAATTGCTCATGGTGGCTACCCATTGGATCACTTTTGTCCTATTCCTATTGGTCCTCTTCCTCCTAGGATGAACCTCTTGTATCAAACCTATGTGAAGTACAAGAGAGGGGGCATAATTCCCAAGGTGAGATACCCTCCCTATGTTGTCTTGCATAGAGCTTGCCTAGAGGTTGACAGCGATGCCACCTTGGCTCAGAGAAGGGAGGAAGAGAAGCTTGCTCAAGGTTCTTCCTCCTCTTCTGTTGTTCCACTTGTTGCTTCCTCTCACCTTGTTGTGATTCCATCGTCGTCTACTCCTAGGCGTTTGCTAGAGAGCCTGATGGTGCTTGCTTGGCGAAAGACCAAGCGTCTAACATTTGAACTTCCCATTTTACCCATAGTGCCTCGACACGTTTGATATGGTAAAGGGAAGGATCCCCATGGGGAGTCCTCTATGTCTCAACCTTCGTGGCCTCCTATTGCTCCTACCCCTAAGGAAATGAATGGGAAGATGCCCACCGCTAAGGCATTAGAGCCGACTCCCCTTGCCATTGCTCCTCCATCTTCCAAACCTCTCCCTCCTTTTCCCATCCAGGAGTCTCTCCCTCTGCTAGAAATGGTTGTGATGGACAATCTGATGAATGAGTAGGAGTTCTCCATTCCATCTTAGCTTCCGGCCTCTAGCTCCTAGAGTCACAGGAACTGCCTTGTGCATGAGTGCAAGCGTTGGTGAAAGGCTCTGGCCGCTGAGCAGGCCGCCCTACAAAGGAAGGAAGGGGAGTCAGTAGTTTCTTCCCCGAAAACTTCTATTGTATCCTCCTCTCCCATCCCCTATGCTTCAGTTCCATCCACCTCTATTCTACTCCAAGCTCCTACTACGAGTGTAAACAACCCTCACATGAAGAGGGTGCAGGTGTTTATTGCTCCTTCGATTGAGCTACCTCTTTTGGTGTTCCTCCCAGACATCTCACCATTCTCAAATCCCGTGGACATTCTGAACACCTCGGTGGTGTCCACCATGGTTTTCTCCTCTTCCTCCATGCCTTCTACATCATCCATGGGGATCTTGCATCCTCCTATGAAGTGAAAGATGGAGGACGGCCCTGCTAGAAAAGGGGGTCAAAGGAGAGGTTCACCTTCTTTGGAGGGTGGTTATGTATTGGCTTGTGACATCCTAGTGATGGAGGAAGTCCCGACATCCTTGGAGTTTGTCACTTCCCCCAAGTCTCTCGGTGAGCCTATCAGCGATTCTCGAGTGTCGCCTCCCTTTCCCATTGAGCTAACACATGGCACTCATGTGAAGTGCATGTTTAATTCTTTGGACAAGGTCTTGTCCTTATCAACGATCTTCATGAAATCGATGACTTTAACCCCATTGGAATTGAGCAAAGAAGACCTCAAGGGGTATCCTTCCTTGGCTCTTGTTGTGGGGGGGTCGAAGGGTTCCCCCCTTGATATTTCGCCCTTGCAGGCTCGTCCACCTTCCCCTTATAATGGTCTAGATTGGGAGGCCGCCAACCTCTTGGTTGATGAGGACTATGGGGTGCCTCTTCTTTATCTATAAAGTAGATTGTGTGTGTGTTTGTGTTCCCCCATGCTTGCATTATATGTTCCTGGATGACCCTTGTCACCCTTGTAGGTACTTGGATATAGGAGTTCTTATGTGTCGTAAAAATTCCTCTATTTGTTGCATCATTCTTCCTCTGTTATGTGTATTGATTTTTGACAATTGGGGACAATGCAAAGTGTGGGGAAATTTAGGCTTCCATTCCATGTTGACTCATTTTTATTTTTTTTATTTTGTCTTCTTGTGCATTCTTCATATGGTTTGATATAGTAGGGGGTTGATGAAATTTCATTAATATACTATTATACTTATTTATCTATATTTATGAGCAGCTCGAACCCCGAAATATTAGATCGCCCCTGTGCCCCTTATTTGTAATATTGTTGATCTGACTTATATTTTTTCTCTCTTATCTTTCGTGCTTGTTTCATGATGTTGTGGTGCTCATGTGTTGTCCCTTGCGTATGCGACAACATTACCACAGTTACATCTCGCTATGTTTTGCGAGCCACAACATCACTTTTTCATTCTTTCTTTTCTCTCCTTAGGATGCCATGTGTCCCTATGTTCAAATGCACCATCCTAAGGGAGGGCTCTCACACTGCTTTAATTTTCAAAAAATGCATTTGGTGGCCAACGAATCTTTTCTCAAAAATATTTTCAAAACATTTTTCAAAAATTGCATTCCTCAACAAGGACACCTAGCAGAATTTTTTTTCCTTCATCATGGGTTCGCAAAGAAAGAATTTGAAAATCCTTCCTTCGAGGAGGGAGCACCTTCTCCTATGAGTGAAATTTGACCTTCCCCTTGCGAGGGGACCTTCTTCCTTTCAAATTCCTTGACGAGGTGAACATCTTTCAAAAGAATTCCTTAATGTTGAATTGATTTGTGAAAAAATCTCTCTCTTTCAAACAACGCGTCCCTTGAGTGGACCCCTTTTCTTTTAAAGGGTTCCTGAGGAACCCCTTTGAAAGATCTCCCTTCAATTTTTTGACTGTCTACGTGACTATCTGCTTGCTTGTCTGCCTGTGTAACTACTTTTTGTTTCTTAACATGTTTTATCTATGGATTAACATGTTGCTTTGTAGGTGCACCAGTGAAGTTGCTTTCCAATTCAACTCTACGAAGTCCCCTTACATCAGGCTTCCTTCAGGAGAGAGTACCTGGGGGCACCTTCTTTGCAGGTCTGAGGGCCTGTGAAGTGCTTGCATCCTGCAGAATTTGTCCATCGTTAGTCTACAGGCCTTCAATGCACTCTGATAAACTTTGTAGCTCTGAGGATCTACAGAGTCCTTTGTTTGAACCTCCTCAGGAGAGAGTACCTATGGAGTTATTTTCTTGCCTTGCGCTTTCGAGTTTGCTAGATTGTGGTATGCTTCCTCGACGGTTTAGGTATACATTTCTAAACTCTTCGATCTACTTTACCGAACACTCATTCACATGCATGCTCACTAGAGTGGGGGAAAATGTATAGGAGTGAATTTGCACCCCTCTCGCAAATCCCCATTTTACACCCTCTACTTTAGAAAAATCAAACCCAACTAAGAAATTCCACATCGCCTATCTATAGTACATCCACTTGGCACTTGTCTCTTGTGTCAGTGGGGGAATTTCTATTAGTGATATGCGCATAACACATGGACATCTGTGCGACATGCTGCCCTCCCTGACAGATTCTTGGCTCTAGAATCCACAGAGACGTTACGTACTCCATTGGCGATGAAGCATAATGCCTCTACGCCTTCTAGTCGACCCAAGAACAACTCTTTCCCTCCAAATGCTTCTTGAAATTCCTATCTTTCTCATTCACTTTATCTCTTTGGAACTTCTACACACTAGTTGGATCTTTTGAGCAATTCTCAAGCTTCCTCGCAGTTGTATACACTAGTTTGATCTTGCTCTTGAGCTCCTACGCACTATCTCTACATCTTGTTACACTTTTTCCATCTTTAGAATTACAATTCGGTGTCCCGAGGGACTGCTTCTTCATTGTTGCGGCAGTGTAGACCTTACAAGTTTGTATCCTCCTCTACATGTTTAAGGACCCCCTGATTGAGAAGATGATATCGTTTGTTGATTTACGTAGCATAGTGTCATTGTTATTGTTTGGTTTCTTTCCATTATTTTCTTTATCATATTTCATATCTCATGGCTTTCTTGACTGTCTGTGGAGGTGGAAACACCAAAGTGGAGGTTTGACTAAAGCAAACCCCTATACAGCCCCAACATTTTTCCTCTCTTGGTTGTGTGTAGGTGTGTTTTCGTGTGGAGCTTGCTAGTGAACTGGACTCTTAGTGAGTTGATCTTCATCATCTTCACTTTTGTCATCTTCTTTATCATCTCTTTAGTTATCTCTTATATTTTTTCATTTATAATTTTGTTTAGCATGTTAAACTTCACTGGCTAGACCATTAGTAGGTTTTTGTATTTTGTACAATTATTCTTTCACACTTTCTAGTCATACAGACGCCAACACCCTAGAGAGACACCAACGCATCGCAATGTTGTCCCTAAACTATGTTGTTGTCCTCGGTCAGAGACCTGCTTAAGATATGGTTTGGGTTCCAGAAACTGGTTCGTTTAGCTTTGTTCAACCTTTTGGGTTAGTAGAGAGCGGTTTGAAAATATCGGAATGATGGCGTTCCCGTGCTGTGCGATCCGAGCTAGGGCGCCCTTGCCCTAGCTCATTTTCCTGTTCTGCGTGTTGTGCGCTGTGGGGGGGGTCTGGTCTGTTGTTTGGGTGTTGCTTTGGTCGCTGGTTGGGCTTGCTGCGGGCTCCAGGGTGGGCTGTGGTGCCTTTTGCGGCACTGTTTGCTGTGGGCGGGGCTTTTTCTGCCGCGTGTGTTGTGTTTGGTTGTTGAGGCTGCGGTGGGGTGGGCTGGGTGCTTCTTGGCGCCTGCCTTGGCTTGGCCCAGGCTGTGGGTTTGGGCTTTGGGTGCCGGGGGGTGTTTGTGTCGGGGGTGTTGGTGTTCGTGGTGGAGGTGGGGGGTGTTGTGGGAGTTTTTTGTGGGTTGTTCTTTGTTGGTGGGGTGTGTGGGGTGCTCGCCTTGGTGTGAGGTTTTTTGACCCTAAGTTGGTTTGGGGGTTTGGTTGTGTTGTGTTGTTTCTGATCTTTTCTTCAATGGAGAATGGGGAGCCGTCGGGGTTTGGAGCCAAGGTGAACTTTCGAAATGCTTTTGGCTCGAAGCCCTTGCCTCATGGGTCACGCCTTTTTGATAACAACTTATTTTTTCAAAACTTGGAAAAGAATGAGGCGGGACCGACAGGAGGGTTTCGGTTTCCGAAGATTAACGGATGCCTAGAACGGTGCAAGGAGAGGCCGAATGTAGTGATCCCGATGGAGATGCTCGCGGATGATATTGAGTACTACTCATGTCATTCGTTGTATTGTAAATTCTTGGGATTGAAGATTTCACTGCAATTTTTGGAGGCTTGGGCCCAGAGAACTTGGCTGCCGAAGGGGGAGATGGAGATTAAGCTCCTAGCAAATAACTATTTTATGGTTTCTTTTGACTGCATGGCAGATAGAATCAAGGTCTTTGAGGGAGGTCCTTATTTTTACAATCAGGTGGGCCTGTTTATCAAGCCGTGGCATGCGGGCTTCAATCCGGCCGAGGAGATTCCTAGTCGGGTTCCAGTCTGGGTTCGGCTCCCGAGACTCCCAGTCGAGTGTTGGCGGGACGATGTTTTGCATTTATTGGCTTCTTTGCTTGGTAAACCTGTGGGTTCTTCGCAGCAAACTCAGTTCAAAAAGGTAATGACATTTGCCCGGTTTTGTGTGGAAATTGATTTAAGTAAACCTTTGCCAGATTCTTTAGAGGTGAGTGCAGGTTCTTACTCATGGGTTCAACAGCTTGACTATGAGACCTTACCTTTTAGATGTCGTTTGTGTCATGAGTATGGTCACTTACAACGTAGATGCCCAAGGGCTAAGCCTTTGGAGACTAACTCTTCTCAGCCTCCTGGCAATCCGCCGAGGGTGGATAAGGGCAAGGGTCCTATTCAGGGTGGTGGTACCGGGGAGGATGGCTTTATTCCCGTCAAAGCTCGGAACAGAAATAAGGGGAAAAAAAGGACTATAATAGAGAGGCAAGAGGAGGATACTTTTAATAGATTTGAGGTTTTGGAGGGTTTTAACCAGCAGGAAGTAAATCCTGGTTTGGTTGATTTGGATAATGGTATTTTGGGTTCTGATCAGTTGCAGCATGAGACTGAGGTGGAGCAAGCTTCCCAACTGGCAGTGGGTCTGGAATTACAGGGTGCTGAGCTGGATGGGGGAGACTTTGGACAAGACAGGATATGCCCCAGGGTCTCGCCTGTTCTACAGGAGGATGAATCCTTGCATTTGGAATCAGATCTATAGTCGGAGGCTCAGAAGGTATTAGGTGGAGCAGTGGTGAAGGATAGGGAGGCTTTGTCTCAGCTAGTGTGGAGGTCAGGTTCAGAGGGGGGAAAAATTAATAAGCCGTCTCCTCATTTGGGTATCTTGCAAAAATACCTTAAGAAAGGAGGGGCGGAAAAAACTGCCAAGTTGGGTAGGAAAAAGGATTTGGAGAAGATTAAATTAATAGGGGAAAACTTGGTGGAGTCAGGGTCATTCAAGACTTTGGATTCTCACTTCTCAAGCCCTTTGAAATGATTGTTCTTTCATGGAATGTTAGGGGCTTGAACAATGGCCCTAGACAAAAAGCTATTCAAAATTTGGTTAGATGTCAGTCTCTTGATATTCTTTTTTTGCAAGAGACCAAGCTTTATGTGGATGGTATGATGGGTATAGTGCCCAAGCTGTGGAGGGATGTTGAATGCCAATGCATTGGTGCTCAGGGGTCCTCTGGAGGGGTGGCTTGCTTATGGAACCCTCAAAAAAATTTCCCTAAGTGGTGGATGTCCTTCAAGTCATCTATCTCTTTGGTGGCCTCTTGTCATGATTCGGGGGAGTCAGTTCTTTTTTCCAACATTTATGCGCCTGTGGATATGCAGGGCAAGCATCTGTTGTGGTTGAATATTCGTTATGTTCGAAGTATGGATCCTTACCTCCCGTGGATTATTGGGGGTGACTTCAATGCTATCACGGAGATTGCTGAGAAGCGAGGAGGTACCTTAAGATTGGAAGCCTCGACTTTCCTATTCCAGGAAAATATTTATGTTTTGAATCTTGTTGATATCAAGCCTGGCAATGGTCGGTTTACTTGGAACAATCGGAGGACTGGTGAAAACTGCATAGCTGAGCGGCTGGACCGGTTTTTGGTTTCTTGCTTTTGGGTGGGTGATAGGTGGTCCTCTAGCTCAGAGATTCTGGATTGGAGGGGCTCTGACCATTGGCCTATTAAGATTTCTGTCATCCTGGCTGGCCGGCCCTACAAGCCCTCCTTCAAATTCTAGCTTATGTGGTTACGGGATCCTGATCTCCATGACTATGTGGCTCAATGGTGGAGGGAGGGTAGACTACCCTTTGGCAGGGCGATGTATATTTTTACTAAGCTGCTTCAATTTGTCAAGTACAAGCTTAAGCATTGGAATAAGCAATGTTTTGGAAACGTCTTTAAAGCTAAGGGTGATGCACAAGCTAAGTTGGATGGTATTACTAGGGTGATGAGGGAGAATGGGGTGATTGAGCCTTTGATGCAAGAGGAATCTAGGGCTTTGAAGGTTTTGGAGGAATGGGAATTGCGGGAGGAGATCTTTTGGAAACAAAAAGCCCAGATTGATTGGCTTCGGGAAGGGGATAAAAATTCTGCTTTCTTCTTTAATTCGGTAAAGGCAAGGAGGCATGGTAATTCTATTCATGTGTTGATCACGGATAGGGGAGAGACTCTGAACTCCTTTCAGAGTATTTCTGATGAGGCGGTTCATTATTTTTCTTCCATTTTCAGGGAGGATTGGCAGGGGAGTTCAGGGGAGGAAGCTCAGGTCCTCTCGTGCATCCCCCAGTTGGTGTCTCGGGAGATGAGGGAGGATCTGATGGGTGAGATCACTTTGGAAGAGTTGGAGGGGACGGTGTTCCAGATGAAGAAAGGTAAAGCCCCTGGCCCTGATGGTTTCCCAGTTGAATTTTTCCAAGAGTTTTGGGAGATCATCAAACTTGATTTATTAGAGGTGGTCAAAGAGTCACAACGAAATAAGCAAATGTTAAAGGCCATGAATTCCACCTTTCTGGCGCTTATTCCCAAGTGTGAGGGGGCGGATAGGCTAAGCCGTTTTAGGCCTATTTCCCTTTGCAATGTGGTGTATAAGATTATTTCAAAGCTAATTGCTAATAGGTTGAAGAGGTGGTTGCAATCACTCATTTCTGAGGAACAAAGTGGTTTTGTGGAAGGTAGACAAATTTTGGATGGTATTGTTATAGCCATGGAGACCATCCATTCTATGGCCATTTCTAGAGAAAAGGCTATGTTTATCAAGTTGGATATGGCAAAGGTGTATGACAGGGTTCGATGGTCTTTTCTTCAGAAGGTCTTGGCCACTTTTGGATTTGGTGATGATTGGATTCAATGGGTCATGAGTTGCATCACGTCTGTTTCCTTTTCTGTTCTTACTAATGGGGAGCATTCTGAGTTGTTTGAAGCCTCTCGCGGGATAAGGCAAGGTGATCCTCTTTCCCCTTACCTATTTATTCTATTGGTGGAAGGTTTGGGTTGCCTTCTGAGACGTCAGGTGGAGCTGGGCCTTATTCAGGGGTGGCGGTGGGGAGGGGATCTACCCCCTCAGTCTCACTTGCAATTTGTGGATGATACTGCCTTGATGGGAGTGGCTACTATTCATGAGGCAACGAATATTCGCAGGGTGTTGGATTTGTATTTGGGGGCTTCGGGTCAATCAATTAATGAGGACAAGTCTTCCATCTATTTCTTTAATACTCTGGATCCTATCCAGAGGAGAATTGCGCAGCTTCTCCATTTTCAGATTGGAACTCTTCCTCTGTCTTACCTTGGGGTTCTTATCACGGTGGGAAAGTTAACGAAGGAGTCATGGCTGCCTATTTTGGATAAATTTCATTTGAAGGTTACGCACTGGACCAACCGATGGCTATCCTTTGCTGGGCGGGTTCAGTTGTTGAAGTCTGTGGTCCAAGCTCTTCCTATTTATCGGTGTATGCTTCAGGTGGCCCCGAAAGGCTTTGTTTTGGAATTGGACTCTCTGGCGAGACAATTCTTATGGGCTGGTAGTTTTTTGTCTTCCAAATGGAGCCTGGTTAGATGGGATACTGTCTGTTGTCCTAAGCAGCTTGGTGGTCTGGGGTTGAGGCGTTCCTCTCTGGCTGGGGTGGCTTTGGCGGCGAAACTTTACTGGAGATGGTGCACGGAGAAGGATAGGTGTTGGGCCAGGACCCTTACATATAAGTACTTTCAGGGTATTTCTGGGGAAGATATCCCTCGCTACCCCTTGTTGGGTAAGGGTTCGGCTATTTGGGCTACTCTCAAGAAGGGTGTTGCGCTTGTCAAGGATGGCTTATTTTGGATTTGTAGGAGTGGAACTGAGGTTCAGTTTTGGTATGACTCTTGGGATGGTCATCCCCCCATCCTAACTCAGTTCCCTGACTTGATGGTCCTGAGTAGGAGGTTCAGTGATGCTGGTTGGACGAGGGTAAGTGATTTTAAGAGGATTTCTTTTCAGGGTCAACTTGGGAGTGCTAGGTGGAAGACTCCTGAGGAGTGGCCAGTGAATGGTTTGGTGGGGGAATGTAGGATTTTGCATAATATTCTATTGGGCAGACAATGCAATCCCCTCCAGGATAGGGATATCCTTGCTTGGTCTCCTAATCCGAAGGGTCATTACACGGTTGCGTCTGGTTATCGGAGATTGTTTACTCAAAGGTTTGTGGGGGAGGAAGTTCCTTGGTGGAAGAAAGTTTGGAATAAGTTCTCTTGGCCGAAGTGTAACTGATTTGCTTGGATTTTGGCTTGGAACAAGTGTTTGACCTGGGACAATATCCAAAAGCGCGGGTTCCAGGGCCCGTCTAAGTGTGTGTTGTGTGGGGAAGGTGAGGACTCTTCACATCTATTTTTTCGGTGTCCTTTTGTTGTGCGGCTCTGGCATTCTTGGTGGAGTGTGTGGAATAGTTCCTGTGTTCATGCCTCCTCCTTAGTGGATTTTTGGTCTAGCTTGGGCAGACCTCCCTCGAGGGCCTCTTTTTTACAGGATGCTTGGCAAGCGGGACCTATTTTCTTGTTGTGGCAGATTTGGCTAGAAAGGAATAGGAGGATTTTCAGTGGGGAATTGTTGCAGGTTCAACAGGTGTGGTTTAGAGTCCTGGGGATGATTCAGGAGACTATTCAAGTCAAGGGGGATGTGGAGCTGCCGCTGGAGAAGAAAGATGCAGAGTTGGTGGCCCGTCTGGGCATCCAGGGATTAACCCCTTTAGTGCCTTGTGGCCAGAAAGGTAGGCGGGTGGGGCAGTGTCTCCAGCGGTAGGGGCACTGGCATCCTCCCCCTATGGGAGTTTTGAATGTGAATACTGATGGCTCTTCTAGGGGAAATCCTAGCCCCGCTGGTGTTGGGGGGGTCGGCAGGGATTCTGTTGGCTCAGTAGTTTTTCTCTTTTCCATTCATAAGGGGTCGCAGACTATCAACCTTATGGAAGGCTGGGCGATTCTGTATGCCTTAGAGAAGGCCTATGAGTTGGGGTGGCGCAGGGTTATTTGTGAATCTGATTCTCAGGTTCTGGTTAATTTACTCAATCAAGGGAGGACATCAGATGTGAATTGGCAGTTGGCTATTCTGGTGCAACAGATCTTGCAAATTGGTAATCTTATGGAAAGGGTGTCCTTTGTCCATATTCCTCAGGATTGGAATGGGACAGCTGATTGTCTGGCCAAGTGGGCGTCTGAGTGCTTGGAGAATTGGAGGATAGATGATTGGGCTCAGATCCCTTAGGAGCTTAGGCCGGATTTGGAGAGGGCTCTAGCTGTGGACAGTGGGGGTGTTGATTGAGCTTGTCTTGGTTTTTTTGTCCTTGTTCTTTTCGGGCTTCTGCCCTTGCCTTGGTTGTAATGCTGGTTTCTGATTTTCAATAAAGTTTTTACCCCTTTTAAAAAAAAAAAAACCTTTTGGGTTAGTAGAGTGATAAAAGCACTTGAGAGTGCTCTTCACTCTCTATCCTTGACCTAAGATGCTTATCCAACTTGAGGTAGATTAGGGCAGCCCTTTTCTCTCAGCTCTTCATGACCTGGAGCCTTGGTGTGGTTGGTCCCCCTCTTCTACAAGTGAAATTGTGGACTTCTTGTCACAATAGATTGTAATAGTCTCCTCTTGCTCATGCATTAGATCCTTCAAGACTCTTTGCATCCATACTACTTGACATGTTGCTGATGTACCTACTACATACTCTTCTTCTACTGATGAAATTGTCACTATAGGTTGCTTCTTTGATGCCCATGCTACAACACTTGTTCCAAAATGAAATGCATATCTAGATGTACTCTTTCTATCATCAATACTCTCTGCAAAGTAACTATCTATATATCCAACAACTAAAAATTATCTGAAGTAGAATACAATATGCCATAATTCATAGTCATTGCAATGTACTTAGTATTCTCTTTCCAACTAGCCAATGTGAGTTCTTAGGTGAATCCATGAATCTAGAAATCAAACAAACTCCATACATGTTATCTAGTCTAGTTGTTGTGAGATACATCAAACTTCCAACAATTTTTCTAAATACTATTGTGTCAAAATCCATCTCATTATCTTCCCTACTTAGTTTTGTGCTTGTTGCTACAGGAGTAGAAATTGGATTGTAATTTATAATTCTAAACCTTTTCAACACATATTTTGCATATTTACTTTGACAAATGAAAATTTTATTATCATTTTGTGTGACTTCGATACCAAAAAAATATTTCATGAATCAATCCCAAATCTGTCATCTCAAATTTTTTCTTCATTGTAGATTTAAACGTGTCTATAGAAATATCTCCTGTAAAGATCAAATCATCAATATACAAGAAAACAATTAAAATCTGACCTTTCTCATTGACTTTGGTGATTAGAGTAGGCTCACTAGTACTTTTGTTGAATCCATTGTTTATCATATATGAATCTATCTTGTTGTAACATGTTCTTGGTGCTTGCTTCAATCCATAAAGTGCCTTCTTTAACCTGTAAACCTTGTCTTCATAACCTTTTATTTCATATCCTGGTGGCTATTGCACATAAACCTCTTCTTCTAAATATCCATTCAAGAAATCTGATTTGACATCCATTTGATAAACCTCCAAATTGTTTTGAACTGCAATAGCTAGTACCATTCTAACAGTATCAAGTCTTGCTATGGGTGCAAATGTTTCATTATAATCAACTCCATAGTCTTGTGTAAATTCCTTAGCTACTAACCTTTCCTTATATTTTTCAACTTCTCCATTTGCTTTATACTTAGTTTTATAAACCCATTTCACTCTTATGCATCCTTTGTCCTTAGGAAAATCAACTAATTCCCATGTATCATTATTTGCAATGGATTCCATTTCACCATTCATTGCATTAATCCAATGTTCTTCCTTAGTTGCATCTTCAAAACATATAGGGTCTTGAGCAAATAAAGCAAAGTTTGATTGCAAACCTATCCTATCTCCTTGATCATAAATTTCTTGCAAACTTCTAGTTTTCTTGCTTTTAAGCCTTGGTCTCAATGATGCAAGTGTAGGATTTGAGTCATTACTTACTTGTGGACTTGATGATTCTCCTTGTTCAACTTCCCTTTGTGTGTTATCTCCTTGTGGACTTCTTGATGGAGTTCCTCCTTGTTCATTTGATTGATCTCCTTGGTTTCCTTGATCTTTTCCTTCTTGCTCATCATATGGTATTGTTGGAGCACCTATAATTGTCTTGTCTATACTTCCATCCCAAGATTCTTCTTCTTTGAACACAACATCTCTACTTACAATGAATTTATTGGTTATATGATTAAACAACTTATGAGCCTTGGATTGTTCATCATAACCAATAAAGATGCATTTTTCACTCTTATCATCCAACTTACTTCTTGTTTCCTTAGGAATATATGCAAATGCAATACAACCAAATATTCTGAAATGAGAAACACTATGATGCTTACCACTCCATGCTTGTTGTGGAATCTTGTCCCTCACACTCTTTGTTGGACACCTGTTCAAGATATAAATTGTACAAGCTATTGCTTTATCCCAATACTCTTAGGTAGATTCTTTCTTTTCAACATGCTCCTTGCCATTTCCATTATTGTTCAATTCTTTTTTTCTGCAACACCATTTTGTTGAGGTGTGTACCTTGTAGTAAACTACTTCTTTATTCCAAGATACCTACAATAATCCAAAAAATCATTTGACTTGTATTCTCCATCTCTATCTAAACTCATTACTTTGATGGATAGGCCACTTTGTTGCTCAACCAATTCTTTGAACTCCTGGAACTTTCCAAATGCCTCATATTTATATTTGAGAAAATAAACCCATGTTTTCCTACTAAAATCGCCAATGAAGGTTAGAAAATAAATTCCCCCCCTAATGATGGTGTTTGCATTGGACCATATAAATTTGTATGCACAATTTCTAAAGGTGCCCATGCTCTATATGAAATTTATTTTTGAAAACTTTCTCTGTGTTACTTAGCTAAAATACAAATTTCACATGAACTTAATGGTGCTTCAATAGGGGGTAAACCTCTTACCATTTCCTTTCTTTTCAATAAACACAATCCTTTGAAATTTAGATGGCCATACCTCAAGTGCCATACCCATGCTTGATCTTGACTTGATGCCTTGAAACTCGCTTTAATCTCCTCCATCATTTCATTTCTCATGTGAAGTGGAGACATTATGTCATTTGTCATTTCAACCTTTGCAATCACCATATTACAAGGCAGAATATCAAGTATAGTGCACACATTATTTTCAAAATCAACTCTATAACCCTTTTGAATAAGTTGTCCCACACTTATGAGATTATGCTTCAAACTAGGTACAAAATAAACATCAGGAATGGACTTCTTACCAAGCTTTGTTATCACATTAATTACATCTTTACCCATGACTTCAACTATGTTATCATTACCCAATTTAATTTCTAATTTAATTGAAATATCCAAACTTTCAAACAATTCTTTATTTCATGTCATGTGATTACTGCAACCACTATCTAGAAACCAAATGTTACTTGAACTTTCTTGAGCTACATGGCATGTAATGAACAATGTCTCAAAACTACTCTCAGAAAAAATTGCATTTTTCTTTCCCATATTTGCTTGTTTCTTTTGACATTCATTTGCAAATTGACTATACTTCTTGCAATAATAACATCGAACATTTGATTTGTCATGCCTGTGTGATGCTTGATTGTTATCGCATCCCCTTGAATTGAAACTTTGATTTCTCCTTCCTCTTGGATCTGGACTTCTTCTTTCTTGTCTTTGGTAATTATTTCTTCCTCTTCCTCTGTATCCTAAATTACCTCTTCCTCTACCTCTACCAAATTCCATTTGTGTTTTGAATGCATTCTCCAATGAGGAATTATTATTCTTGTTCAATCTATACTCATGATTTTTCAAAGAACCAAACAACTCAGCTATTGAATATGTTGAAAAATCCTTAAATTCCTCAATTTCCACCACAATAGCATCAAATTTAATAGGAAAACTTCTTAATATCTTTTCTACAACCTTTTGATCTATTAGCTCAACACCATTCATCCTTATTTGACTAACCAAATCCGTAACATGAATTGAAAATTGATCTACTAAATTAGAATCTTTCATTTTTTAGATTTTCAAATTCTCTCCTAAGTGCTTGTAATTTGGAAACTTTTACCTTACTTATACCTTGATATGCTATTTCTATAATTTCCCATGCTTGCTTGGCTATAGTGGTTGGCTTAATCCTTCCAACGACTAAATCATATAATCCTTGTTCAATTATCTACAAAGCCATTATATTATTTTTCCTATTTTCACCTAGCTTATTATTTTCATCATTACTCAAAGTAGACTCATCTTGTGGTTCTGTGTAAGCATTTTCAACTATCTTTGATAACTCTTGTGAAAAAAGTATCAATTTCATTATGTATGACCAATTATCATAATTTTTGCCAAAAAAAATATTGGAATTATAGGTTGCAAAATGATTGATTTCGTGTCTTAAAATAATATTTGTAAACCCTAGATTTGATCTTCTCTTTAAAAAAAAACTGGTGACACACAATACAGTAGCTTTTACCTCTTTCAAATCGACCTCTCAAACACTCAGTTTGTTGTGCCACGATTTGCTGACGAATTCTTCCTAAGCTGAAATTCTGAGAACCCACACCTTTTCTTCTAGTTGCGACTACAAAACGGTGACTTCTCCATTTTGAGTGGCAATGGCTCCTTTTAACTGTCCTTTGTAAATCAATGATTCCAAGATCTCCTAGCAGTGATGTTCAGTTCTGCTATCCTCCTGCAATCTTGCAAACAACAATGCTCCTACACGGTTGCACCTTGCCTCTTCTTTGTCGATGTTGTCAATCCTTAATGCCACAATATTTTTCGACCTTCCTATGGCATCTTCTTGGGAGATGCGATCAATATCTTCTCTTGGCAGCGAGGGAGATCTGAATTCTTACATCTACAACTTACAAATCACCTTGCAATCTATGTGATCTACTTGCACATTAGCTACAATTGATTTGATACCAACATAATCTCCTTCAACCTTAGGCGGCTTCTCCTTTAACTTGCTCTGATACCACTTGTAGGTGGGCACAGATAGAAGACAATAAACACAAAAAATATACAATCGTGCTACTGCACCAAAAACTTCTATTCAATTTCATGTCAAATACAATTACATATGCCTCTTTTATAGAGGGATTTTGATATTTCAAGAACATTCTAGAATGAACCGATAATAGCTATTTTATATTTAAAATAAATTTCTAGAAACTACCAAACATAGCCAACATAAAAGTAAATAAAAAACCAAAACTAACCTATAGCTAGTAGAAATTATCAGAATATTCTAACACAATCTAAGTGATTATGTTGCGAAATTAGCTGTCATGTACTTGAAATTTTGCCTCCAAACTGTTGAGTTGTGTCTAAATAAACTCCATTGTCTTTTTGAGATCAAAATTTTCCTGGACAGTATAATGAAGAACAAGGATCTGTAGAGAGAGGTTCACACATAAAATCATCAATTCAACTTGCAGGGAATGAAAGGTGTGAGAAAGAGCTACCATACATTGAAATCTCCAAATGTGTTTAAGAGTAATGTGTCTGAAGGTTTGAGTAATAACTATTATGCCTTGCATAACCACCCCATTTTGTTCTGGAACAAAATGGGTCCCCCTTTGTATTTTCCCTTGGGCCTTTGGTTTTCTGCCTTAGGCGTTTTCTTTTTTGGAGTTTTGTCGGAGGCAGAACCGAAACCAATACCGGACTTGGAAATTCCTTCCAGGTTCTGGTCTTGTTCCATTCCTAGTTCTGGTTCCAACCGTTCTTTTTCTCCGTTCTTTGTTCTTTCTCAGAGTTGATTCCCGGTCCAATTCAGAATGTTTAGCTTTCTTCGAGTTCCTCGTTCAGATCCCATCCTGGGTCCGACCCCACCTTTTCTCTCTCTTCGTTGGTCTTTGTTAGTTTTTGTCACCTGTGCCTTGGGTGTTTTTGGCCTTGCACATCTTTTTCTTTTTGTTTTCGGCGGGCCCGAAACAAGAACGGATTTCGAACATGGTATTCCTTCCAAGTTATCTTTTCTTTTCCTTCCCCAATCCCAGTTCCACTCCTTTGGTTTTTATTCCTTGCACCTTTTCATTTTTATTCCGGTGGACTCGGAACTGCAACGGGAACTAAACCTTGAAACTTGAAAAAGTTTCTGGTTCGGGTTCCGTTCCGATCCCAATTCCACGTGTTTCATTCTTTCATTTTCCTTTTTCTTCTTTTTGTTTCGTCGTGGGGTTTTTTTCTCCTTTTTCTCCTTCTTTTCCTTGTCCTTTCTTTGTCTTTTCGGATGACGTCGGAGGTGGGCCTGAAACAGAATCTGAACCCGAAACTTGAAAAAATTTCTTGTCCGAGTTTGGTTCCGGTCCTGATTCCGCTTTATCCATTTTATCTCTCATCCCCATCCCTACTTATTTCTGCCTCCGCCAACTTTAAGGAGGGCGGTGTGTTTTCAGTTTAGTTTGGTTCTGCCTCAGTTGGAATTCGGGTTTTCTCCTGAGTTCAGTATTTTCCCCCCCCCCATCAGGATTTTCCCGGATCTCGTTCGAACTCCAACCAAGCACTATTGTTCGAGGATTTTTGGTCCTCACGGAATTCCACGTGGACTGGATTTTCCTGATTTTTCTCTCTTCTTGGAAATCTGTCCCGCACGGATTTCCTCGAGATCTAATGGAATGTGAGGAAGTATGGAGAAGTAGGACTGGTTAGTAAATGATAATGCAGTTTATGATTCATTTATGCTATTTTGAGGATCTCATATGTTGTTCCTTGATCGATAGTGATCGGATTAAATTTCGAATGGGTGTTTTCATGCTTATTCCGTTGGAATCCATCTAGCTCAGAATTCTTCGAAATTCCTCCCTAGCTTGGGTTTCGCGGGTCGGCCTGAAACCCGAACTGTTTGTATGATCATTTTGTTTGAAGATTTAACAGTACCCTACTAACATACGATTCATTTTAATGATGATTTTGATTAATTAAATTCTGTTTGTGTGATCTTTACTGTGGTTTTCTTTGTTGAATGCAAGATTAAATCACATACAAGATGATATTTGTCAAGGGAGCTCAGTTGGGGTGCATTCTTCAATCCAGTTGGTCATGAAAAATTAGCTAAGGCAAAGGTCAACAAGACTTTCCTAACCTCTTGCCGACTGGTGGCTTGGATTTGTCTACTAAGGATCCAAAGGGGGTGTTGGAACTACACAATTTTGATGATATTACATATTGTCCATACTCGCAAAGTTTCCAGAAAAGTCCCACCATGAGCATATTTTCCCCATATCTTGCCCCATTGCACTATAGATTCCATCAAGTCTGGATACTCCACATTATAGGTCATCTCGCCATGAGATCATCAAGGTCTCCCTGACTTATAATGCATTTTTCTAAGTATGTGTCTCTGTTGCCTATCGGCAAGACCTTAGGGATATCACGGCAACTGGAGTTCACCTGCAGTTGCACATCGACAAGAAAAAGGTCATCATCCCGGCAACATGGAGTTTCCTTTCGACATGAGGGGTTTCCTTCGGAGAAAGGTCTCGACGAGATCTT
This sequence comes from Sequoia sempervirens, assembly GCA_007258455.2. Taxonomy (NCBI): domain Eukaryota; kingdom Viridiplantae; phylum Streptophyta; class Pinopsida; order Cupressales; family Cupressaceae; genus Sequoia; species Sequoia sempervirens. Next base: position 29,554 of record VDFB02146880.1, read on the forward strand.
CGTGTCTCACCGACTGGCGATGAGGGCATACACTATCAGCAAAATGTTTTCTCTTTGTCAGGATGTCTTAGTGAATCTGAGGAGTCTCACCGACTAACGCACAACAAGCAAACACTTCGGTGGGAGTCATCTTCTTCGACATGTGGTCTTGGTGAAGTCTCTTGGTCTTGTCGACTAACGGTGAAGGTTGCCCATCGCGGATAGATCTGTTCATCGGTATTAGGTCTCGCTGATCGGGAGAAGTCTTAGAAAAATGAAGAGGCATCAGCGTAGCAGTTGGAGCTCGCTAAGAAGTCTCAGCAACTCGGAATGGTCACACCGAAGCAAAAGGGACCCCACTGGAAGAAATGAAGGACTCGACAAGAAGAAAGGAGTTCGGGATAAGGTCTCCCCGACATCAGAGAGGAGCTCGCCTGAGGAATCTGGCATCGCCGTGACTCTTGCCGACAGAATAAGTTTGGGGAGAAAACAAAATCTCGTAAAGGTTTGGGCAACTACGAAGAGCTTCACCGAAACAGAGTGGACTCGGCGAGAAACAAAAGGGTCACTATGATGTCTCCCCGACCTCGGAATGTCCTGCCGACTAGTGAACAACTCGGCGAGAGAAGAAGACCTTGATATAAGGTCTCGATGAAGAGGAAAGGTCTCACCGACATGAAGTAATATTGGCATAATCTCTTGCCGAATCAACAGGGTCTGGCCGAAATGAAACAAAGTCACCGGAGGATAGATGGCTCGGTGTAATGTCTCATCGACTCATGAAGGTCACGCCGAAACAAAGGAAATTGGGGAGACTCCAGAAGAATAAAGGGCACTTGGAAAAATGTCTGGGTGACTCCAAGGTGTCTCAGCAAAAGAAATGGAGGTCAATAGAAGGTACTGGCATCAACATAATGTTTTCCCGAAAGAAAGAAATTCACACTAAAAGGAAATGGGCTCGTTAAGAGAAGAGAAATTCGGGGTAATGTCTCCCTGATTCTGATAAGTCTCGGCGACACAGAGTAAGCTCGTAGAGAGGAAAGACGTGCGCCAAGAGGTCTCAGCGAAATGAAGGAGTCTTGTCGATGGGTTTTTCAGACTCGATATGACTTCTACTGCTCGTTGAAACGTCCCACCAACTATCTTGTGTCATGTCGATAACTGCACAATGGTGAAATCGTATCAGGGAGACACTGATGGTGTCTCACCAACATGCGATACTGTTCGGACCACTTTTGACCCCCTGAAAAGCTTGCGTGGCATGTGATCATCCAATGAAGGAGCCAAAAGACTGACTCATATGTCCCTTTGACCGATTGACTACTCCTATGAGGGAAGATCAACAAAAAATGAGCAAGGTGGATTCATTCTCAGAACACTGGGGGATGAATCTGTTCGAATAAAATGTTCAAATCTACAAGGAGGCCTGATGGAGTTTCCAGAGGATTGGTCAAATGTGCAGAGAACTCCAGAATAGGAGGCTGAAGGAAAGGAGAAACTGTGACTCAGAGGGACAGTTGTAGCGACTACTGGCAAGGAGGTAGATTAGTATTGATGGAGATATTCTAAGCATTCAAGGCAGCCCTGAGATGGAGTTCAAAGATGGAAACAGAGACAAGAGAGTAAAGGCTGCAGTTGCAAAAGATCTAAGGTCAACCCCAGAATGGCCTTCCAGAAGATGGACAGCAGGGCTCTGCTTTGAATGCAGTTTTGACTTTCCTCAGAAAGATATGAGGGTCGACTCTCCTACAGTCTGCAGATATTTTGTAAACC
>VDFB02146881.1:0-27686 GCA_007258455.2 Sequoia sempervirens
ACAGGTCTCCAAAGGTTGTTGCGGCTACTAATAGAAGGGCCGCTACAATAAAAAAGCCTCCTATTTTACCTCCTTAGCATGCCACGTGAGCTGGAAGACAGTGTGCTGGGGCTGCAAATATAAGGAATGGTTTGCAGCTCTTAGAAAGGAACGCACGAGTATGAAATAATGACGATTTCAGACTTTTGGAGGCTTACGACACCAACTTGACCCCAATGTTTTCCAATATTGTACAACCTTCATAACATTACTGCTTCGATAAAATAGATAAATCGATTCCTTCAAAGGAAATTTATGCTAAGAACATGTGCCACGACTCCAGGAATAATTTCCACGGCCCCACTAAAATATTATTATACCTTAGATAGTATGGATGCTTTATAACCTGCAATCAGTATCATCGTTGGAATAATCTGTCGAGGCAAGATCAGGAGTAAGACTAGCACAATGATATTTAAATAGTATTTATGATCCTCAGATTATTTGCAAATAAAAAACCAGATAGGAATATAAAAATTGATAACTGTAGATATAAACCAGTACTTGGTGCTACTTAAGTTCAAATATGAGATCCTTTGGTTGATGCCAAGGCTCGCTGTCTCATATTCCTTTTGAAGAAGATCTTATAAATCCATTCAAATATAACCAAATGGTAGTGACCATATTTATATCATAACAAAACACTTGTATTCTATTTTATGATAATACTTTTCTTCCCCAATATGAAATAAAGAGAAAAACACCTCACGATAATCACTCTCTTTGATGCTTTACCTATGGAAATCTAATTTTCTCAAGAAGGATTTTATTATTCATCATCATATGGAATTTTGGAAGTGACATAATACAAAAAATCAGATTATATGCACATCATAATTGTCCCAAAAACCTATCTAATTTTCCATCACCAATTCTACAAAGAAGATCCCTATCACATATCTAAACTATTTATAGCAGTGCCTTCTACATGCATATCCTAGCATGCACTTGCATAATTAGAGGAATATTATCCATAAGAACCAAAAAAACCATTCCTATACCATTTTTACTCACCATGGATGCATTTTCATGTCAACCTTCTCTATGAAAACTTTCTTGATGATTTAGAAACTGCAAATAAAAGTGAAAACCGCATACATGCTTACCCAATTACTTAATAATTAGTTCAAGGTTGTTGAGAAGGAACCATGACCTTCTCTAATGATCTTCATTTGATGCTTATTGCAATCTTGGTCGTCATGAAATCTTCCAAACCCTTGTGAAGAACCGGAAAAAAGTTCAAAGCACTAGAACAATTTGACTTGTCTTAGTTCAAACTCATGCTTCAATACCAAAAAATTTCTTAAAAATCATGCATGCGGATTTTGACAAAGTCAAGGAATTAAGAATGTAAACTTCCTTTTCCTTCTTTTTTCCCTTTGGGCATTGGAAACCAATATAAGTTTAAAACCTCTAATTTCTCTCTGATTTTATTATTGTGCTTACCAAAGTCTCTCTTCCAAATTTACTCCACTTTAGTCAACTCATTAAAAACCAAAAAAGAAAAAGACTACTTGCAAACACTTAGGTTTTCCAAATTAAACATTTTCTTTTTCTGTGACTACAAATGTTTCAATCTTAGTAGAAATGCAGTGGATTTGGGATATAGTTGATTTTTTCTCTCTCTTTTTTTGAAGGATTTTGAATGAACCAATTTTTGCATATATCATGCAAACTGAGCATTTAAACTTCTATCACAATGGTTTGACAACTAATTTTTGGGCTTTAGGGCCAAGAAACATCTTGACAAACATGCAGCTAGGGTTTTATGGGTGAGAAGCATTTTGCAATCTAGGCCCAAACTTAAGTTTATAATTTTAGGGTTTCAAAATGAATTATAATTTGTAATTATCAAATTCACTTGCAATGTGTTTGAAAACTTTGAAAAGGTTAGAAGGTTGTTCATTTATTTTTTCGTCTACCTTGACTAACAAGTAATATTTTTTAGTAGTGTGCATCATGTATTCTTAGGTCAACCACCCTCCTACATTGTGCCCTTCATGCCCAAGAGCGATTTAGCTACTAGAATCACCTTCTTGGTAAAGTCTTCAACTCTAAGAGTCCTTGTACCATCTATGCTAGATTCCACCTTTTCAAACTTCTCATTGAATTCTTTCTGAAAGATCTCCAAAGACTTTAGGAAAACCTCTGTAATAGGCTATCCCACTAACAAGTAATATTAGAAAATCCAAGTTCAATTATAAGTAAGTTTTTGGGCCCATTATAATTGATCATTTTATCAACGAAATTCTAGTAAAATTGCTACAAAAATATAAAAGAAGAAGATAAATTTGTTATATATATAATAATATCATTCACCCTTCCAACTTCAAAAAGTACTCAGAAATATGTGATCAACGATCTTCCTAAAATTTACTATAAAAATGTTATAGGTTGATGTGAAGATTCAAATACAAAGAGAAGATTTCTAAAATAGTAAATAATAATATTTCTAAAAATGCTTATGTTTTTGCATAATTTATGAATCCTCACTTTGTATTTGAATCTTCGCATCAACCTATAACATTTTTTAGTAAATTTCAAGAAGGAAATTGATCACATATTTCTGAGTACTTTTTCAAGTTGCAAGGGTGAATGGTATTATTATATATAAAATAAATTTATCTTTCTTTTCTAAATATTTATGTAACAAATTTAATTGAATTTCATTAATAAAATGATCAATTATAATGGCCCTGAAATAATACTTATAATTTAACTTAGATTTTCTAATATTAATTATTAGTGGGACAACCTAGTATAGTGGTTTTTCTAAAGGATATGGAGATCTTTCAAAAGTAATTCAATAAGAAGGTTTACAAGGTGGAAACTAGCACAGATGGTGGAGGGACTCTTAGAGTTGAATATTTTACCAGGGAGGAGGTTGCAAGAGTTGAAGCCCTCTTGGGCATGAAGGGAACAATACATTAGCGTAAAGGACTTGCGAACACATGATGCACACTACTATCCCTATGTCTTTTTGGTATACGTTATACTATTTAGTTAGTAAGGACGTGATAACTCTACTATGGATTGACCGTAACTGATACCAAGGTATATTTGTACATGTAATTATGATTAGTAATAAAATATTGGAATTTGCAAAAAATTGGTTAATAAGGGATGATAGTATAATGAAATTAAGGGATAGTAACAATGTAAGGGATTCTTACAGTAGTACTACTTATGTAATTTGAATGTAACTCTTTTTTATCTCTCTATATTTAATAAAAAATATTACTTGTTAGCCAAGTTATAAGACAAATTAAATGAACAATATTTTTGGCTTTTCAAAGTTGTCAAACATGTATTACATGTGAATTTGTAAATTATTACAAATTCTTAATCATTTTGAAACCTTAAAATTATAAAATGAAGTTTGTGCCCAAACTGCAAAATGATTCTCAACAAAAATACCCTAGCTACATGTTTGTCAAAATGCTTCTGTTCCCTAAAGCCAAAAATATATTTTTCAAACCATTGCGATAGAAGTTGGAATTTTCAAATTGCAGAATATATGCAAAAATGGGTTCATTCAAATGCCTTCAAAAAAACAAAACAGAAAATTTCAAGTATATCCTAGATCCACTGCATTTCTACTAAGTTCCCAATAGTTGTAGTTACTAAAAAAGAAAAATCTAAATTTGGAAAACTTGTGTTTGAAAATCAGGCTTTTTCTTTTTTGGTTTTCAATTAGTTGACTGAAGTGGAGCAGATTTAGAAGAGATACTTTGGAAAATGCAATAAAAATTAGAGAAAAAAGGAGTGGTTTAAAACTTATATTGGTTTCCAATGCCAAAAGGGAAATAGAAATGAGAAGGATGTTTATATTGTTAATTCCTTGACTTTGTAAAGATCCACATGCATGAGTTTGAAGGAGAGTTTTGTTTTTAGAGCATTAGTTTTGTGGTGGATTTCTCTGTTGCATTGAGATTGTCTTCTCTCTATAAGATATTTCTTCTATCTTCTTTGTATCTCTATGGCAGTGAGCCCTGTTAGATAGTGAATCCTAATCTAGATAGTGAGTCCTAATTCAGACAGTGAGTTCTAATCTAGATAGTGAGTCCTAATTGAGATAGTGAGTCCTTGTTTTGGAAGTGAGCCTTCTAGTAGTGAGCCTTTTGCAATCAGTTTTGATATTCTCTATAGTGTGAGCTGGTTCTCACTATGGTTTTTTCCTTATTGGGTTTTCCATGTAAATCTGGTATTGTTGTGTTTGTGTGGTGATTTTAAGTTACTGCACTTGTACTTAATGTTTATTCATTTAAGCAGTATTAAAGATTAGTTTTGGTGAATTATTTAAAGGTTTTGTGACAAATGATTCACTCGCCCCTCTCATTTTTATAATTCCATGTGTGGAGAAGCAGGGGACTTCCTCTTCGTATTAGCCCGGGTGTGAGTCGGAATCCCTTCAGCAACAGATCTGCTACAACCTCTGTCCACATCCAAGTCCACGACCAGTCAGCCCTTTCGATTTTTTTCTAACTTTTCCACCATAATATTGATGATAATGGCATTGTGCCTGGCAATTTTGTAATTATTTGCCATAGTGGCCCTGATATTTTGGCCAATCTTGGACATATTGCTCTCGAGCCTAGTTCCCAATAGTTGTAGTTACGAAAAAAGAAAAATCTAAATTTGGAAAACCTGTGTTTGAAAATCAGGCTTTTTCTTTTTTGGTTTTCAAATAGTTGACTGAAGTGGAGCAGATTTAGAAGAGATACTTTGGAAAATGCAATAAAAATCAGAGAAAAAGGAGTGGTTTAAAACTTATATTGGTTTCCAATGCCAAAAGGGAAATAGAAAGGAAAGGAAGTTTATATTGTTAATTCCTTGACTTTGTAAAGATCCACATGCATGAGTTTGAAGGAGAGTTTTGTTTTTAGAGCATGAGTTTTGTGGTGGATTTCTCTGTTGCATTGAGATATTTCTTCTATCTTCTTTGTATCTCTATGGCAGTTCTAATCTAGATAGTGAGTCCTAATTCAGACAGTGAGTTCTAATCTAGATAGTGAGTCCTAATTGAGATAGTGAGTCCTTGTTTTGGAAGTGAGCCTTCTAGTAGTGAGCCTTTTGCAATCAGTTTTGATATTCTCTATAGTGTGAGCTGGTTCTCACTATGGTTTTTTCCTTATTGGGTTTTCCATGTAAATCTGGTATTGTTGTGTTTGTGTGATGATTTTCAGTTACTGCACTTGTACTTAATGTTTATTCATTTAAGCAGTATTAAAGATTAGTTTTGGTGAATTATTTAAAGGTTTTGTGACAAATGATTCACTCGCCCCTCTCATTTTTATAATACCAACGAATATTGCTAAATTAAAAAAATTATAATTTTAGCTTTTAGTTCTTATATTAAAAGATTATAAAAATAATCTATTTAGTTTTTATGACATTACAAAAATTATATTTCAAATAATTTAAATTTTAAAGTTAAATTTATATTTTTTATTTTTTAAAATAATAATAATAATAATAATAATAATATGATTTTTATAAATATAAATATTTTTAGAACATTCTAAACAAAAATAATACTTAAAATAGGATTTTAAATAATTTAAAACTTTCAAACACAAAATCATATGCAAAAAAGTTAATATAATGGTTGCCAATGAATATGCATGGAAAAAAATGGGCGGGGGCCCTAGCTCGGTTGGCTAAGTATTTCCTGTTGCAGGTAGCTGGTCACGAGTTCTAGTCTCCGCCGTCCCGTGGTACCGGAGGGCGTGTCGGTACCGGAGGGTGTGTCGCGCCAGTGTTGCCGGAGGGTGTGTCGCGCCAGTGTTGCCGGAGGGTGTGTCGCGCCAGTGTTGCCGGAGGGTGTGTCCACTGCAGTTTATAGGGGGCAGTGCTATACAAACCCGATTTCTGCAGCCTAAAAAAAAAAGAATATGCATTGAAAAGTAAAACAATTTATTAGAAATAGTCTTATTATGCCTCAGAATAATGCTATTCTCTTGGGATATTTTGCACCACTAAAAACATGGCCAATCATAATGAAGAAAAAATAAATTTTAAATTACTTGATATAAAAAAATGCTCATATACATGAACTAAAACATTAAAATATATTTTATTGAAAGAAAATAAAGAATTTAATTGGCTTAAATTAAAAAATTTAATCACTAGTTAAAATATTCCCCCTACTAGCCCTAATGGGTGCTTGAAATAAAAAACAACCAACATTTAAAGCTGCATGGTATCTTAGTAACTTCTTCTCTGTTGTGACTTAGGGTTTTGGGAGATCTCAGCTGTGAAAGAGTGGAGCCAACTGCAACCCTGAAAATCAGTGTGTAGGGCGACCACCATTTTTATCTCGTAACCACTGTTCATAGGTGTCTTGTTTGTAAAAAAATTCAATGGTGGAATAGAAGCAATTCTTTTTTGTTTTTCTTGATAAATCAGAGTGGTTTTGATGCAATGCAGGTGCAAGGTCTTCCAAGAGAACGCTGTAGACGGCCCATCGTTTTTGGCCACCGCTTCTTATATGGAGTAAGTTATTCATTTTTCTTTGGGTACCCACTACTTTGCACTATACAATAGTCATAGAGAAAATTTCTGACTGTTAATGGTCTTCTAGAACAAAAATGTAGGAATAATGAAATAAGCGTCACAAGAGAGAGCAGTTGCAAGTGTGCAGGTGGGTGCATTTCCAATCCCTCCAGAAGCAAATGATGTAGCAATATATTAACACTTTTTTATCATTATCTGGTTAAATGTGTTCTATAAGTCATCAGTCTTGGTGTATTATCAGATTTATCCATCCTTTTGTCACTCTATTGTTAATAAATCCAGATTCGGAGTAAATAAATCCGTAATCTTACCATTACTTGTACCTTACAAGTTATTGTCCAAAACTTATTTGTCATTATATAATTATAATTTTTGAATGAAGATGCAAACAAACAAAAGTCCACAGAAATAGAGAAGGTTTCGTCGACGATGAGGGAGAAGGAAGAAGAGCATATGGTGTTGAAGGATAATCAGGCGAGGACATTCAATCCCTTGACAAAATACACTCGACTGGTGAAGATTGTAAGCAAGAATCTAGTACCTAATATAACGATATATAGCTAAAATAAAATGTAATTCAACAATTATAACGCATGCCTTGTGTATTTTTGTTTATGTTTTATTGAATGATTATGTTTTCCACTGTAGAAAGTTTGATTCAACTGCTGGAGGATAGTTTGTAATTCTGAGTCTTATATTATTTACTAGTATTTGGAATCTATGCTGCATATAATATCACTAAAAATATTTTAAATTTGTTTTAGGAAACCATTTAATATTATTAAAATACAAGATGATGTAGTTTTTGTATCAACTGATCTTAAAGTTGATGGGATTTTTTGGGTTATTGTTAAGTTTTAGTTCCATATCGTCCATGTAATATCCTGGCTTAATTTCTCATACAAGTTTTTTTCTATTCCACCAAACTGTGTATGAAGTTATTGCATCAAAGAGTTACCAGGCCCACTGCACTGAATTCATATCGATTTGCTTCCTTAAAATAACAGAGTTTATAATAGTTTACTTGCCTCATATGGGCTTCAGGAATTTCATAATGACAAATAGATTACTTCCAAATAAGGTTTGTATCATTCTCATTACCATAGAGATGTAAATCAATATACAGTCATATTCCTGACCTGAGAGTATAGCGACAGAGAGATACAATCTCCAAGAAATGCTGCTACAGTCTTCCGGGTAAGCTTAGTAGCCGTACGGCTTGGTCATAATTTGAAGCGCTAGGTATGAGTTTGGTCGCCAAGGGTGAGCCGCTTTCGTACAATTATAGGTCACCAAAGGTTGTTGTGGCTACTAATAGAAGGGCCGCTACAATCCAAAAAGCCTCCTATTTTACCTCCTTAGCATGCCACGTGAGCTGGAAGACAGTGTGCTGGGGCTGTGGATATAGGGAATCGTTCACAGCTCTTAGAAAGGAACCCGCGAGTATGAAATAATGATGATTTCAGACTTCTAGAGGCTTACGACTCCGACTTGACCCCAATATATTCAAATATTGTACAACCTTCATCACATTGCTACTTCGATAAAATATATAAATCGATTCCTTCAAAGGAAATTTATGCTAAGAACATGTGCCACGACTCCAAGAATAATTTCCACAGCCCCACTAAAATATTATTATACCTTAGATAGTATGGATGGTTTATAACCTGCAATCAGTATCATCATTGGAATAATCTGTCGAGGCAAGATCAGGAGTAAGACTAGCACAGTGATATTAAAATAGTATTTATGATCCTCAGATCTTTTGCAAATAATAAACCAGATAGGAATATAAAAATTGATAACTGTAGATATAAACCAGTACTTGGTGCTACTTAAGTTCAAATACGAGATCCTTTGGTTGATGCCAAGGCTCACTGTCTCATATTCCTTTCGAAGAAGATCTTATAAATCCATTGAAATATAAACAAATGCTAGTGACCATATTTATATCATAACAAAACACTTGTATTCTATTTTATGATAATACTTTTCTTCATGAGCAATATGAAATAAAAAGAAAAAAACCTCATGACAATCACTCTCTTTGATGCTTTGCCTATGGAAACCTGATTTTCTGAAGAAGGATTTTATTATTCATCACCATATGGAATTTTGGAATTGACATAATACAAAAAATAAGATTATATGCGCATCATAATTGTCCCAAAAAACTATCTAATTTTCCATCACCAATTCTACAATGAAGATCCCTATCACATATCTAAACTCTTTATAGCAGTGCTTCCTACATGCATATCCTAGCATGCACTTGCATGATTAGAGGAATACTATCCATAAGAACCAAAAAAACCATTCTTATACCATTTTTACTCACCATGGATGCATTTTCATGTCAACCTTCTCTATGAAAACTTTCTTGATGATTTAGAAACTGCAAATAAAAGTGAAAACCGCATACATGCTTACCCAATTACTTAATAATTAGTGCAAGGTTGTTGAGAAGGAACCATGACCTTCTCTAATGATCTTCATTTGATGCTTATTACAATCTTGGTCGTCATGAAATCTTGTAAACCGTTGTGAAGAACCGGAAAAAAGTTCAAAGCACTAGAATAGTTTGAATTGTCTTAGTTCAAACTCATGCTCTAATACCAAAACTTTCCTTCAAAATCATGCATGTGGATTTTGACAAAGTCAAGGAATTAAGAATGTAAACTTCCTTTTCCTTCTTTTTTCCCTTTGGGCATTGGAAACCAATATAAGTTTAAAACCTCTAATTTCTCTCTGATTTTATTATTGTGCTTACCAAAGTATCTCTTCCAAATTTACTCCACTTTATTCAACTCATTAAAAACCAAAAAAGAAAAAGACTACTTGCAAACACTTAGGTTTTCCAAATTTAACATTTTCTTTTTCTGTGACTACAAATGTTTCAATCTTAGTAGAAATGCAGTGGATTTTGGATACAGTTGATTTTTTCTCTCTCTTTTTTTGAAGGATTTTGAATGAACCAAATTTTGCATATACCATGCAACTTGAGCATTTAAACTTCTATCACAATGGTTTGACAACTAATTTTTGGGCTTTAGGGCCAAGAAACATCTTGACAAACATGCAGCTGGGGTTTTATGGGTGAGAAGAATTTTGCAATCTAGGCCCAAACTTAAGTTTATAATTTTAGGGTTTCAAAATGAATTATATTTTGTAATTTTCAAATTCACTTGCAATGTGTTTGCAAACTTTGAAAAGGTGAGAAGGTTGTTCATTTATTTTTAAGTATACCTTGACTAACAAGTAATATTTTTTATTAAGTATAGAGAGATCAAAAGAGTTACATTCATATTACATATGTAGTACTACTATAAGAATACCTTATATTGTTACTATCCCTTTATTTCATTATACTATAATCTCCTATTAACCCATGGCTTGTAAATTCCAATATTTCATTATTGATCATAATTACATGTACAAAGATACTTTGGTATTAGTTACAGTCTATCCACAATAGAGTTATCATTTCGTTACTAACTGAAGAGTATAATATATACCAAAAAGACATAGGAATAGTAGTGTGCATCAAGTATTCTTAGGTCAACCACCCTCCTACATTGTGCCCTTCATGCCCAAGAGCGATTTAGCTACTACAATCACCTTCCTGGTAAAGTCTTCAACTCTAAGAGTCCCTGTACCATCTATGCTAGATTCCACCTTTTCAAACTTCTCATTGAATTCTTTCTGAAAGATCTCCAAAGCCTTTAGGAAAACCTCTGTAATAGGCTATCCCACTAACAAGTAATATTGGAAAATCCAAGTTCAATTACAAGTATGATTTCAAGCCCATTATAATTGATCATTTTATCAACAAAATTCGAGTAAAATTGCTACAAAAATATAAAAAAAGAAGATAAATTTGTTATATATATAATAATATGATTCACCCTTCCAACTTCAAAAAGTACTTAGAAATATGTGATCAACGATCTTCCTGAAATTTACTATAAAAATGTTATAGGTTGATGTGAAGATTCAAATATAAAGAGAAGATTTCTAAAATAGTACATAATAATATTTCTAAAAATGCTTTATTTTTTGCATAATTTATAAATATTCTCTTTGTATTTGAATCTTCACATCAACCTATAACATTTTTTAGTAAATTTCAAGAAGGAAGTTGATCACATATTTCTGAGTACTTTTTCAAGTTGCAAGGGTGAATGGTATTATTATATATAAAATAAATTTATCTTTCTTTTCTAAATATTTATGTAACAAATTTAATTGAATTCCATTAATAAAATGATCAATTATAATGGCCATGAAATCATACTTATAATTTAACATAGATTTTCTAATATTAATTGTTAGTGGGACAACCTAGTATAGTGGTTTTTCTAAAGGATATGGAGATCTTTCAAAAGTAATTCAATAAGAAGGTTTACAAGGTGGAAACTAGCACAGATGGTGGAGGGACTCTTAGAGTTGAATATTTTACCAGGGAGGAGGTTGCAAGAGTTGAAGCCCTCTTGGGAATGAAGGGAACAATACAGTAGGGTAGAGGACTTGCGAACACATGATGCACACTACTATCCCTATGTCTTTTTGGTATATGTGATACTATTTAGTTAGTAAGGGCGTGATAACTCTACTATGGATTGACCGTAACTGATACCAAGGTATCTTTGTACATGTAATTATGATTAGTAATAAAATATTGGAATTTGCAAGCAATTGGTTAATAAGGGATGATAGTATAATGAAATTAAGGGATAGTAACAATGTAAGGGATTCTTACAGTAGTACTACATATGTAATTTGAATGTAACTCTTTTTTATCTCTCTATATTTAATAAAAATTATTACTTGTTAGCCAAGGTATAAGACAAATTAAATGAACAATATTTTTGGCTTTTCAAAGTTGTCAAACATGTATTACATGTGAATTTGTAAATTATTACAAATTCTAATTCATTTTGAAACCTTAAAATTATAAAATGAAGTTTGTGCCCAAACTGCAAAATGATTCTCAATGAAAAAACCCTAGCTACATTTTTGTCAAAATGCTTATGTTCCCTAAAGCCAAAAATATATTTTTCAAACCATTGCGATAGAAGTTGAAATTTTCAAATTGCAGAATATATGCAAAAATAGGTTCATTCAAATGCCTTCAAAAAAACAAAAGAGAAAATTTCAAGTATATCCCAGATCCACTGCATTTCTACTAAGTTCCCAATAGTCGTAGTTACGATAAAAGAAAAATCTAAATTTGGAAAACTTGTGTTTGAAAATCAGGCTTTTTCTTTTTTGGTTTTCAATTAGTTGACTGAAGTGGAGCAGATTTAGAAGAGATACTTTGGAAAATGCAATAAAAATTAGAGAAAAAAGGAGTGGTTTAAAACTTATATTGGTTTCCAATGCCAAAAGGGAAATAGAAATGAGAAGGAAGTTTATATTGTTAATTCCTTGACTTTGTAAAGATCCACATGTATGAGTTTGAAGGAGAGTTTTGTTTTTAGAGCATTAGTTTTGTGGTGGATTTCTCTGTTGCATTGAGATTGTCTTCTCTCTATAAGATATTTCTTCTATCTTCTTTGTATCTCTATGGCAGTGAGCCCTGTTAGATAGTGAATCCTAATCTAGATAGTGAGTCCTAATTCAGACAGTGAGTTCTAATCTAGATAGTGAGTCCTAATTGAGATAGTGAGTCCTTGTTTTGGAAGTGAGCCTTCTAGTAGTGGGCCTTTTGCAATCAGTTTTGATATTCTCTATAGTGTGAGCTGGTTCTCACTATGGTTTTTTCCTTATTGGGTTTTCCATGTAAATCTGGTATTGTTGTGTTTGTGTGATGATTTTCAGTTACTACACTTGTACTTAATGTTTATTCATTTAAGCAGTATTAAAGATTAGTTTTGGTGAATTATTTAAAGGTTTTGTGACAAATGATTCACTCGCCCCTCTCATTTTTATAATACCATGTGTGGAGAAGCAGGGGCCTTCCTCTTCATATTAGCCCGAGTGCGAGTTGAAATCCCTTCAGCAACAGATCTTCTACAACCTCTGTCCACATCCAAGTCCATGACCAGCGAGCCCTTTTGATTTTTTTCTAACTTTTCCACCATAGCATTGATCATAATGGCATTGCGCCTGGCAATTTTGTAATTATTCGGCACAGTGGCCCTGATATTTTGGCCAATCTTGGACATATTGCTCTCGAGCCTAGTTCCCAATAGTTGTAGTTATGAAAAAAGAAAAATCTAAATTTGGAAAACCTGTGTTTGAAAATCAGGCTTTTTCTTTTTTGGTTTTCAATTAGTTGACTGAAGTGGAGCAGATTTAGAATAGATACTTTGGAAAATGCAATAAAAATCAGAGAAAAAGGAGTGGTTTAAAACTTATATTGGTTTCCAATGCCAAAAGGGAAATAGAAAGGAAAAGGAAGTTTATATTGTTAATTCCTTGACTTTGTAAAGATCCACATGCATGAGTTTGAAGGAGAGTTTTATTTTTAGAGCATTAGTTTTGTGGTGGATTTCTCTGTTTCATTGAGATTGTCTTCTCTCTATAAGATATTTCTTCTATCTTCTTTGTATCTCTATGGCAGTGAGCCCTGTTAGATAGTGAATCCTAATCTAGGTAGTGAGTCCTAATTCAGACAGTGAGTTCTAATCTAGATAGTGAGGCCTAATTAGGATAGTGAGTCCTTGTTTTGGAAGTGAGCCTTCTAGTAGTGAGCGTTTTGCAATCAGTTTTGATATTCTCTATAGTGTGAGCTGGTTCTCAATATGGTTTTTTCCTTATTGGGTTTTCCATGTAAATCTGGTATTGTTGTGTTTGTGTGATGATTTTCAGTTACTGCACTTGTACTTAATGTTTATTCATTTAAGCAGTATTAAAGATTAGTTTTGGTGAATTATTTAAAGGTTTTGTGACAAATGATTCACTCGCCCCTCTCATTTTTATAATACCAACGAATATTTCCAAATTAAACAATATATAATTTTAGCTTTTAGTTCTTATATTAAAAGATTATAAAAATAATTATTTATTTTTTATGACATTACAAAAATTATATTTCAAATAATTTAAATTTTAAAGTTAAATTAATATTTTTTATTTTTTAAAATAATAATAATACTAATAATATGATTTTTATAAATATAAATATTTTTAGAACATTCTAAACAAAAATAGTACTTAAAATAGGATTTAAAATAATTTAAAACTTTCAAACACAAAATCATATGCAAAAAAGTTAATATGACGGTTGCCAATGAATATGCATGGAAAAGTAAAACAATTTTTATTGTTGGTCATCTACGTGTCATTGAAAATAGTCTTATTATGCCTCAGAATAATGCTATTCTCTTGGGATATTTTGCACCACTAAAAACATGGCCAATCATAATGAAGAAAAAATAAATTTTAAATTACTTGATATAAAAAAATGCTCATATACATGAACTAAAACATTAAAATATATTTTATTGAAAGAAAAGAAAAATTTGATTGGCTGAAATTAGAACATTTAATCACTAGTTAAAATATTCCCCCTCCTAGCCCTAATGGGTGCTTGAAATAAAAAACAACCAACATTTAATGCTGCATGGTATCTTAGTAACTTCTTCTCTGTTGTGACTTAGGGTTTTGGGAGATCTCAGCTGTGAAAGAGTGGAGCCAACTGCAACCCTGGAAATCAGTGTGTAGGGCGACCACCATTTTTATCTCGTAACCACTGTTTATAGGTGTTTTTTTGTAAACAAATTCAATGGTGGAATAGAAGCAATTCTTTTTTGTTTTTCTTGATAAATCAGAGTGGTTTTGATGCAATGCACGTGCAAGGTCTTCCAAGAGCACGTTGTAGATGGCCCATCGTTTTTGGCCACCACTTCTTATATGGAGTAAGTTATTCATTTTTCTTTGGGTACCCACTACTTTGAACTATGCAACAGTAATAGAGAAAACTTTTGACGGTTAATGGTCTTCTGGAACAACAATGCAGGAATAAGGAAATAAGCGTCATAGGAGAGAGCAGTTGCAAGTGTGCAGGTGGGTGCATTTCCAATCCCTCCAGAAGCAAATGATGTAGCAATATATTAACACTTTTTTATCATTATCTGGTTAAATGTGTTCTATAAGTCATCAGTCTTGGTGTATTATCAGATTTATCCATCCTTTTGTCACTTTATTGTTAATAAATCCAGATTAGGAGTAAATAAATCCGTAATCTTACCATTACTTATACCTTACAAGTTATTGTCCAGAACTTATTTCTCAATATATAATTATAATTTTTGAATGAAGATGCAAACACACAGAAGTCCGCCGAAATAGAGAAGGTTCCGTCAACGATGAGGGAGAAGGAAGAAGAGCATATGGTGTTGAAGGATAATCAGGCGAGGACATTCAATCCCTTGACAAAATACACTTGACTGGTGAAGATTGTAAGGAAGAATCTAGTACCTAATATAACGATATATAGCTAAAATAAAATGTAAATCAACAGTTATAACGCATGCCTTGTGTATTTTTGTTTATGTTTTATTGAATGATTATGTTTTCCACTGTAGAAAGTTTGATTCAACTGTTGGAGGATAGTTTGTAATTCTGAGTCTTATATTATTTACTAGTATTTGGAATCTACGCTGCATATAATATCACTAAAAATATTTTAAATTTGTTTTAGGAAACCATTTAATATTATTAAAATACAAGATGATGTAGTTTTTGTATCAACTGATCTTAAAGTTGATGGGATTTTCTGGGTTATTGTTAAGTTTTAGTTCCATATCGTCCATGTAATATCCTTGCTTAATTTCTCATACAAGTTTTTTTCTATTTCACCAAACTATGTGTGATGTTATTGCATTAAACAGTTACCAGACCCACTGCACTGAATTCATATCATTTTGCTTCCTTAAAATAACAGAGTTTATAACAGTTCACTTGCCTCATATGGGTTTCAGGAATTTCATAATGACAAATAGATTACTTCCAAATCAGGTTTGTATCATTCTCATTACCACAGAGATGTAAATCAATATACAGTCATATTCCTAACCTGAGAGTATAGCGACAGAGACATACAATCTCCAAGAAATGCTGCTACACACTTATGAGTAAGCTTAGTAGCCATACAACTTGGTCATAATTTGAAGCGCTACCTATGAGTTTGGTCGCCAAGGGTGAGCCGCTTTCGTACAATTATAGCTCTCCAAAGGTTGTTGCGGCTACTAATAGAAGGGCCGCTACAATCCCAAAAGCCTCCTATTTTACCTCCTTAGCATGCCACGTGAGCTGGAAGACAGTGTGTTGGGGCTGCAGATATAGGGAATGGTTTGCAGCTCTTAGAAAGGAACCAGCGAGTATGAAATAATGACGATTTCAAACTTCCGGAGGCTTACGACTCTGACTTGACCCCAATGTTTACGAATATTGTACAACCTTCATAACATTGCTACTTCGATAAAAAATATAAATCGATTCCTTCAAAGGAAATTTATGCTAAGAACATGTGCCACGACTCCAGGAATAATTTCCATGGCCCCACTAAAATATTATTATACCTTAGATAGTATGGATGCTTTATAACCTGCAATAAGTATCATCGTTGGAATAATCTGTCGAGGCAAGATCAAGAGTAAGACTAGCATAGTGATATTAAAATAGTATTTATGATCCTCAGATCTTTTGCAAATAAAAAACCAGATAGGAATATAAAAATTGATAACTGTAGATATAAACCAGTACTTGGTGCTACTTAAGTTCAAATATGAGATCCTTTGGTTGATGCCAAGGCTTGCTGTCTCATATTCTTTTTGAAGAAGATCTTATAAATCCATTCAAATATAAACAAATGGTAGTGACCATATTTATATCATAACAAAACACTTGTATTCTATTTTATGATAATACTTTTCTTCCTCAATATGAAATAAAAAGAAAAACACCTCATGATAATCACTCTCTTTGATGCTTTGCCTATGGAAACTTGATTTTCTAAAGAAGGATTTTATTATTCATCACCATATGGAATTTTGGAAGTGACATAATACAAAAAATCAGATTATATGCGCATCATAATTGTTCCAAAAAACTATCTAATTTTCCATCACCAATTCTACAAAGAAGATCCCTATCACATATCTAAACTATTTATAGCAGTGCTTTCTACATGCATATCCTAGCATGCACTTGCATGATTAGAGGAATATTATCCATAAGAACCAATAAAACCATTCCTATACCATTTTTACTCACCATGGATGCATTTTCATGTCAACCTTCTCTATGAAAACTTTTGTTGATGATTTAGAAACTGCAAATAAAAGTGAAAACCACATACATGCTTACCCAATTACTTAATAATTAGTGCAAGATTGATGAGAAGGAACCATGACCTTCTCTAATGATCTTCCCACTCGAAGATATTCCATTTTGAGTTTCCACAACTCAAAATTGCTGCCATTGAACTTCTCTATTTCAATCTTTCTAGACTTGATAGCCATCTGAATCCGTAATTAGAATTAACAAACTTCTACAGGACTCCCATTGAATAGAATTGACTCAAAAAATCCAACGTACCCATAAGGATAACATAACTGGCCATGATCTGATACCACTTTTAAGGAATGCTAAGGTGCGGAAACAACTCTCCTAACGTCAAAACCTGAGGGAAGAAAGCAAAAAATATTTTAAATTTTACAATTACAATCCAATTAAGATGCACTTGAAATAGATAATAGAAACAAAGAATTTTACAAACACATATGAACACCAGATTTACGTGGGAAAACCTTTACAGGAGAAAAAACCACCACACCAAGAGAATTCACTTTGTATTACAGTAACAAAGATTACATATAGAGTACAGACTTATCTTTCTGATGTTAGTTTACAACAACATTCACTATGATGAACCTTGCTACAAAACATTCACATTACAATTCTTACTGAATCGAATTCACACTGACCATACACCGAACTATTCATCCAGCTGTTGATCGAACCAACCGAACCTTCAAAAAATAGACAACATCTACTATCACTGAGTATATCCATGTCACTTGCAGTTTGTCGAACTTCCTCACAGAACTGCCACATAGGATAGTCTTCACTTGGTCAAAAGGCTTCAATTTGTGTTGGCATGTTGGTGAGATACTAACCGTGTTCACCAAGACCTCATACCGAAGTTCATCACTTGTATCGCTATTCAACAAGACCATCGTCTTCGATGAGACATCATACCGAAGTTCCAATAGTCACATAAATGTGAGTACTGTCCTTGGCAAGACTATCGTCTTTCGCCAAGAGGTCATACCGTACATCCAAGACACTCCTTGAAGACTTCATAAGAAACATTGTCGGCAAGACATTAACACATCGGTAAGACTTCTTACTGAGCCACCATACTTTATCCCAATGACTCCAATGTATAACCGTTCAGCAAGACATCACACTATTGTTGAGACGTTACTCTGAAGCCTCAAGTCATACCAAGCACTAAACAATAGTCGGCAAGACTTCTCTCCATTGCTAAGACTTCACACCAAGACCTTTGTGCTACTCTGAGTATATATTGTCAGTGAGACATGCTAACTATCACCAAGAGTTCTTGAGTGTTCCAGTCACCCTGATGTCTCCAGAATAAAGTTGTCGGTGAGACATCCATATCGGTAAGACCTCTTACCGAAACATAAACCTTTCGGCCAAGTCTCCTCGATATTTGATAAACACCAACATTTGATAAGAGATCTCCACGAGCGATGAGAGATTATACCAAACAAAATGTCACAGCGACCTATACAAAACACAAGATTCTAAAGCTACTAGTTAGCCAGACACAAATAATGTCACACCGACTTTTCCCTTTCAGAGGTTTCAACCTGTGAGATTGAGGCATATATTTCTAACAATCTTAAACAACTAAAATTTGGAAAATATGCTATACTGGGACTCATACTCCACAAGTGGTGTATCAGTCCCTCTTTGATTTTTCAAAGGGTCAAGATATGAATCAGGCCTCTAATATTTTCTCTTCCTTCCACACTTTGTTTCTAGGTCTGAAACCTTGATTTGGAACCTATAGGTGACTTTTTGTGAAAATGACAACTTTGTGACAACTTGATGACTTTCTTCAACCTTGAAACCTAATCTTCATAGGATCTTCAAACCTCAAAGTACCTAGATCTTCAATAAAACATTTAAAGAGAAGGAAAGCTTGTTGATTTGCTAGAGAATAGGGATTTTCCTTGGTCAAACCCCTTTTAGGTAATTAAACCAAATGGTGAGATAATGAAATATGAAACATGAACAATGATACCTTGAAGGATTCCTTGAGATGTGAATAAACAATCTAACATGAAGTGGCCATGTAGAATGTAGATTTTAATCTTCAACTTTGATATGAAACCATGCTTGTAAATGGATCTTCAATGCTACTCTACAACACTAGCTCAACACACAAATACATTTGACTGGAAAATCCGATGAAACTATCCGACGAAATATGTAAAATTTGATGTTCATCGGTCACTTGTAAAATTTGATGTGTAATTTTCAATTTTTGAAAGTTTATCCCCGACGTTCGTCGAAATGTCGACTATCATTTTCATTGAATTTTCGGCAAACATGAAAAATAGAAAAAAAAATTGTGGCCAACATAAAGAAAAGTGAGTTCACGCCTGATTTATTGGGACAGTTTTTTGCTCTACTTGAGAGAGTTTGTGGAGAACTAAAGATGATTTTCTTGGGAAAAATTAGAAAAAGTTCAAGAATATATCGCCAGGTTGAGGGTAGTCATTTTCTTTTTGCAGAATTTAGTTGTGAAGTCAGATTTGTAGTTCCAAGTTTGAAAATCATATTTTAAAACATCTCATCAAATTTCATTTTTAGAGGTTAAGGGTTTTGAAAATTTCATGTCCAAATTTTGTTGTGGAATCATCATAAGATCACAACCAAGGAACAAATTCTTGTGACTGTAATTATGTGATCCATAACTCTATTAGTGATGTGGCACAGTTGTGCTATAACAAATACAAGATGCATTCATGTGTGACCCGGGTTTAATGTGGATATGTTGTGATATAAATGGAGGCACTCATATAATGTAGTTAATTCAGGTTGTATAATGTAGGTATCAATCATTATTTGGTGCATTCAGGTTGTCTCAAGTTTAACAGGCTAGGATGTAATTATAGCATGATCAAAGAGTGATTACCTCTTGCTGCAATAAAGAGCCTATAACTCTAGTTGATATGTAGAGTGGTTGTGTTATATCAATTATGTAGTGCATTCAAGCACAACCCATGTTTAATGGGCTATTCTAGAGAGTGATCAAGATTTTTCTAAACCTTATGAATGTTACTTGACATATATTTGCATAATCTCAAGTCCTTGAGAGGCTTTTGAAGTATCAATGTATCCTATATAGGGTTTAGAATGATTTATTTTAATTAAAAATAAAATAAATGATGTATTTCCCTGTAATTAGATAATGTGGAGATCTCCTAAATCTACCCCAGCACACTATCCTCTTTGGCATTGTATTTATTACTCCAACTACTAAGGCTTTAATATCTTCATGACCGTGGCTTTTAAATAGATCTCAGTCTTTGCTTTAATCATTTTCATGATAACCCTTGAGTTTCATAATCCACCTTCAATCTCTTCTAAGAACGCTGTCTTAAGCTAGACTGCATAGTATGCACATAAAGCAAGTCCTTCATACCTTCCATTGTTTCCAAACCGACTCACTGCCTTGCTTAAAATGTTGCCTCCATAGCATGTTTTAAAATGATGGTTGTCAGTGATTGGCCATTAAGGTCACCACTTTCATCATGAAGATACAATGAGATTTTTGTCTTCAAACTAAAGGCATTATGCAAGATAACATTGTGAATTGTTTGTTGTGTGCGATTGATTTTTGTACATTTCACTGCTTTGCTAACTTCCCTTTAAGACTAGGTATTGCACCCTCAGCTGCAATCTTAAATAGCTCACTCACTATCACTTGAAGATTCATTTCATGAGAATCCTTCTATAAAATCAAACTATGCCCTATAGATTGCCTACTTACTACAGGGGACTCATTGTATCATGGTATTGTAGTTCTTAAGATCCTTCAACCTTATTGACTGTACTGCTTTTCACTTAATAGTCCACAGGTATTTTCACTATTCTCCCATCTTTGATGGAGTCTCAAAACCTTGCTCAAACATGCAATCCACTACCTCATTATACATTAATGGCTAAGAAGAAACATTGAACCTATGATTATTACTATTACTTCATTTGGATAGTCATTCCATGATTTGCATTTGCCTTGTCCTAACTTACTACCAAAAGTATTTGAAAATCCTTAAGATTGACTGAGGGTAAAGAAACTCCTTTGTTAAAATCTCCACTTTACTATGCAAGGTTTGGGCTTTATTATCTTGTCACTGCTCAGCCTCTTTTTGACTGTCACATCTCAAGTGACTGTCATTCTTCTTACCGTAGATTGCATTTACAAATGTCACTAAGCTACATAGTGTGCTTGTTATTGGCTACAATCTTTAGATTGCAAGATTTTGTTATTACCTACAATGTCTCAATCTTTCTGGTATTACAACCTCACTAATCTGCTATAGTTATTATTTATGTTTCTACGGAGGCCTAAGGTTTTAATCATGCTCTTACCAATGCTTCTGTTGTTTTTTATTAGGGCTCTCTGAATGTTGAGGGCCCTAGGGATAAGCTTGTCATAAGAAGTGACACATTGCATCTTTAACTAGAAGGATAAATCTGTATTGACATTAGCAATGATGATTCTGACTTATTGCTCCTTAGGAATGGGTCACTTGCTCTTACTAGCTCGGTACCTCCATTGTTGTAGGAAGTTTGTGATCAAGTTAATTATTCTAATTTTAGGAGTCTTAATGGTTGGAAATCATATTAAAATCAGAATTTTATAAGTTTTGGAATTAGCATTTTAAATTGTTTGTTGAGGTCATTAACTTCAGACTATCTTCTGTTTTGCAGGGGTGGTTGCATGCCAATTTTTTTTGGTGTAAAATATCAGAACTATTAGATTATGATAACCATCTATGAATAAAAATTATTGGAGTGTGAGTTTGATATTTTTTGAAGATCTAAATAGTCAAGCTTAGTAAATAAAAATCATGTCAGATAATATTAGACCAAAACAAAATGAAGAGACACTTGATATATTGCACAGGCTAGATTGAAAAGAAAGGGTGATGGGAAATGTTATTATCCTTGCAATAATTGCAAGGGCTTAAAAACGAGATGACTTTTAATCACAACAGCTAAGAAACATTGTAGGCAGCATAGTCATGTTGAAGGGGGGCATGATTATCAACCATTGGTAAGTTGTTCATTATATGTGTTTATATTGATTGAATTTGTAAATGATTATATCATTTTAACATTATATATATATATATATATATATATATATACCTATATATATATATATATATATATATATATATATATATATATAATCACTTGATCATGATCATGGTTTATTTGTGTCAACCATTATTATAAAGGTTGGGCACCTTAGGGCAGATGATATGGATTATCATGGCCCAGAGAATGTGGTTTTGCAAGCAGATGAACATGGAGATGTGAATATTGAAGATGAAGTTAATGATCCTATGGAAGAAGATGATCATGCGCTAGAAACCAGGTTGAAGATGATGAGTACAAATACATTTGATCCATGACACATTTAGTGAGTAGGTTGATCATGATGATCAAGATGACTTTGATGATGTTCATGATTTTGTACTTGACAAGGCATGGGCCCTTTGAGGCTTGAAAAAACTCTTCTCTCTACTGTATTGTTGTTGAACTTGAAGGTTATGAATGGTTTATCAAACATAGCAATCTCATGGATGTTAAGGTATGTCATATATGTCATCTTTTTTCATCTATTTTAATTGTTGTTAGTTCATCACTAGTAAATAAAGGATGAAATATGTATCATTAATATTCTTTATATGAAAAAATTATTTTTTGTTGTAGATTGATTGGTGAATTTTTGTTACCACCATCAAATATTTTACCTCACTCATACCGATATTTATGTGCCATTATGAAAGATATCAAAATGGAGTATCAAGCAATAGATGCATGTCCCAATGAACATATTATATATCATAAACAATAGGAATTTGCAACAAAATGCCCGAAATGTCATATCAATAGATATTGAATAGATCAACTAACAAAAAAGGTGTCTCGCAAGGTTCTTCATTATATTCCCATTATTCCACATATGCAACAATTATTTAGGTGTGAAATCTTAGTGTAATTTATGGATTACCATGCATGGAATAGAAGTGCAGATGACATTCTTCAAATTTCTGCAGATGGTTCTACATTTAGGGACATGGAGGAAAAATGGCCACACTTTAAAGAAGAACCTCGTAATCTCAGGCTTTCATTGGGAGCGGACGGTGTCAATCCATTTGGAGAGCTATGATCTATTTACTCAGTGTGGCCTATTTTTGTTATCAACAATAACATTCCTCTATGGATGTCAATAAAGAGGGAGCACATAATGTTGTCAATGATTGTTCTAAGTATTTGTTTACATCAATTTTCTTTAGTGTAGTAGCATCTCATTTGTCTAATTTGTTTCATAATGACTTATATTTTTTTCATTTAATAGTCATGTACATTAATTTATATATATTGCAGTAAAATGGTTATAATAATTAGGTAATGTTTATGTTGATTCAACTAGGTAAGTCCCAAGTTAAAGATATGAATGTATATATCGAGCCTCTTATGGACGCATTACTAAATTTATGGAATGGCGTCACTATGTATGACATCTCCAGACCAATAGGACAAAGACAATTTCAATTCCATGCAATGCTTGTATGGACAATTCATGATGCCCCAGGGCTAATACATTTTTGTGGTATGTTATAACGTTCGACTGCAATTTAACAATATTTAATTTGATGAAGTAGATATCATACATGTTTTTAAAATAATCTATTCATTATATATAATGAAAAAAATTGACATATTTAATCCAATTATATATCATCTTGCAGGTCTTCAAACAAAGGGAAAATTTGCATGTCAATTTGTGGTCCAAAGATGAAATCTGTCATTTAAAGAAGTTTAGAAGCGGTGTTTGATGAGTGGCCTTCCTC
Source organism: Sequoia sempervirens (assembly GCA_007258455.2). Taxonomy (NCBI): domain Eukaryota; kingdom Viridiplantae; phylum Streptophyta; class Pinopsida; order Cupressales; family Cupressaceae; genus Sequoia; species Sequoia sempervirens. The sequence continues at coordinate 23,697 of VDFB02146881.1, forward strand.
CATAGAAATCATAAGTATCGAACTACTGAAATATCTTTTCAATGGGAAAGAGGAGACTACATCAAACCACAAAGAATGTCACTAAGCCTATGGAAGTTGGAATATAATAGAATTAATTGTCAAGTTGCCCTTCGAATCAAATTGTTTATCTATCATATGATATATATTTTGAATTTACATATTTTTCTGTGTGTTGTGTTTACTCATGTTGTAATTGACAATGATTGTAGATTTGTTAATTTGTTTTAACTTATATGCTTCAAAAGCAGAGAGGTTGTCCAAGAGGCATTAGTAAATTTTTAGCGAAAGCTACAGGGGACTGAAAAGTTATCCCAAACAATTTTAGTAGGTTGCCCACTATGAGCAGCTACAGTTATGCATTTGTTTGATACAGTATATCAAAACATTGTTTTCTGCTAAATGGCGATGGAGACCAAGAATTAATATAGTTCCCTTCCATGAGTTTATTAGCAGAACAACAAAGGCAAGTACTCTAAAAGAAGTCATACAAAAATTCAATTTCCCATATGATTTGTTGTGAGCATAAACAATATAATAACAAAGAAAGTTAGATTTAGATGAGGATGAGAGCCACATGAATTGTATACCTTCATTAAGGTAATTATTCTGGTATATTATATACACTTGTATAATGCATGTACTTTTCAGTGTATTGTGTTTACTACTTTTGGAAAAATAATGAAAAGATCATTTTATAATTGTTGCAGTATGTTCTACCTCTATCTCTGCCAGACAACTTTAACAACAATGTCAAGCAAGTTATATATGATCTTGAAAAATACATGAGGTAAGTAGCGAGATTTGTTCAATTCGCTGTATACATCTTATAATTGCCATTTGTTTTACTTGTTATGTAATATACTATATATTTTTGTTATATCTTATTAATATATTTGTGCCTTGAATCACTTGTAGATGGCTATCATCTAAAGAAATCCATAAAAAAGATATAAATTATTGGAAGAAAAAAATTCCTCATCTAATGTGTGAAATGCAAAAGTGTCTACCTTCAACATTTTTCAATGCACAAGAACACTACCTTATACACCAAGTTGAGGAGATTGAATTGTGTGGATCTGTACACACAAGGTCAATGTGGAAGGTTGAGAGGCACTTGAATTTTTTTAAGGCTTTGGTTAGACAAACAACACATCCTGAAGGTTCTATGGTGGAGGGATATATGGTATACCAGACCATGGTGCACATTAGTGAATATCTTTCTAAGTTTGCAGCAAAGATCCATGTAGATTGCATTTGGGATCCCAACTCCATTAACAAATTTGAAGGGGAGTACTTGTTGGGGAACGATAGATTGAGGAAAGTGAGAGGTAATTATAAGATGGTCATGGAGATTAATTGTAATACATTTTACATATGGTTTTTATGTATATTGTACTTATTTAATTTTTAATCTTCAATATACATCAATTATAAATTAAAGTCGTATATTGTGGTATTTAACTAATTATACATCGTTTGTGAATTTCAATTTTTTTTGGTGCATTTGGTCAAGAGTGGGATGGACTACATTTTTACATCACCAACAATCTTGATTGGATGAGGGTATGGATTGAACAATGTCAACAATCTGGTCGTGCATTAACATGGGAAGGTGTGGCTTCATTGGTTAAAGAAGCTCATTGTAATGGAGATTCCAATGTTATACAAAGGGAAATTGATTTAGCATATGGTTTAAGAGATAAACAGGTACGTATAAATATATTAATCACCCATATTATTTAATTATTTTCAATTATATTGATGTATATATATGTTGAGATTGTTTCTTTGCATACATTCGGCCAAGAATAAATATGTTTATCAACTGACGATATTGCAATAATTTTTACATGTTTGACATATTGCGCTTGAAACGCAGGGCTATGTGGTGCAATGAAGTGTAAATTTTTGAATCAAAATGTTGGAACAGTATGAAGAAAAATTACTGCGATTACGGTATAGCTGTAGTCTTCGGTGACTAATAATGTTTCATCTAGAAGTGACATACATCTAGAAGTCTCAGAAAATTGATACTATGGGATTTTTGATGATATACTTGAGTGTGACTTTAAGTCCTTCAAATTAATTTTGTTCGTCGTCCTATGGTATAGGCTACGATTGAATGAAAATGATCCTAAGAGAACTGTTATTGAACATGATAATGGATTTACCATGGTTAATAGAAGGTTGGTAGAGCGAGCTGGAAATGAGCCCTATGTTCTTCTAAGCCAATGTGAGCAGGTATTTTACTCAGAGGTTCTAGGTAAACCTGGTTGGTCATTTGTTGTTAGACATGATCCAAGAAGAAGGCCGGTAAAGTATAATGTGGTGGAAGAAGAAGATACCAAAGAACTAGAAGATGATGATCAAGAATCAATGGTTGAGATTGATGATGTACGACAAAGAGATGTGAAGGAACTAGATCTTGATGCTTAAGGAGTTAGTATTTCATATGAAGATGATATCGTGTGAATGATATTGACATTATCAAAGCTGGAAAATGCTCGATAGCGATGATGATGATATGACCAATCCTTACAATGTCGAATGCGGATGGATGATACAAATAAAAGTTGGATGAAGAAGAAGATCAATGACATTTAAATGTATAAGTTATCACGATTATATTATCTATTTGATAATTTCTTGATAGAATTATATTTGACTTATGTGGTTACATAATTAATTCATGATGTTTTAATTTTATGCCATTACATAATTAATTTAATGATGTAATTTTTAATGTTTGAAAGGTCAAAAAATTAAAACATTTCAATAGTGATGTTAACAACCTTGAAATTAGTGTGTTTTATGTTTCATGTGATCGTAAAAGATTAAAAAGTCAGTTGTAGAGGTGGTTTTTCAGTGGTTGACATGTATGTTGGTTCTTTTTACAATGTAACCAGGTTTGTCTTCTAATCTACCTATGGAATTTCCAATTCCAATCGAAGGCAGCTCGAAGGACCTGGACCAATTGACGAGGACTTTAAAATCCTTCTACACTTTGGGCTTTGCAAGATCCGAGAGAGTGATCCCTTAATGTGTTTACAACCTCTGCACCATTATTATTAACAACATTAACAATAGTAGATGATCTCACTTAATAGCTCAAGACGATAAGATAATATCAACTAGAATTGGCTGTTCATAGACAATATCAACTATCTAGAGCATGAGATAACTAAACACAATCCATTGTATAAGATAGTCAATGATTTGCAACTTGTAGAAAGCTCTAGGCAAAGACAAAAAATACTGAACTACACGAATAATTAAAACTTAGATCAGTGCCATATATCCATTGCAGGAATTAAATTCATAAGCATCTAGAAGTTTATAAAAGAATTAATACATCACATATAAGATCCCTGGCAATATTGCATTATAATTTCATCAGTATGCATTCTAACCGAGGACTATTTATCAAATCCTTATATAGCACATATCCGCCTACAATCCCATTCAAGCATTTTAATTAATTCCTTGAATTAAAGCTAAAATAGAATCATACACACCATAATAGTGAGATGAATGAAACAACCCTTAGTTATTTTATTCAAAGTTCAAATATGCGCATACAATGGAGAGACATGAGCTCAAATTTTTTATTTCAATTCAAATGCTAGTACTGATATGCAACATTAAATCCTCATAAACACAAAACCTATCACAGAATGACCCAAAATCCTAAATTGCATTTCTCTTTAGAAACATCTGACTTTACAATCTGCTCTGCAACTTCGCCTAGACTCGATCAAAATTCTCTAACTTGCTAACCTCGTACTTCTGGCCTTGAAATCCTTCTTATAGAAAATGAAGGAACAAACAAGCATCAAGCCAGAAAGTACACATGTCACTAGCCAATTCAGACACCTGATGATATTCTAAAAATTGTTACAACAGCAATCATCCTGGAGTATATTCTTGTGCATCATGTAGGCGGAGGAAGGTTGATGCAATAACAAAAAA
>VDFB02146883.1:0-31966 GCA_007258455.2 Sequoia sempervirens
GTCTTAGCAAATCACAAAGAACATGTGGTGACTGTTGTCTCTGTGAATGATTTTTTGAAGACTCATACACTGTGGCCGACATGGAATTTTCTAAGTATAGTTGCATGTAGAAATCTTTGGTTGGTATCGAATCTGTGGCAAGATATTCTCTAAGATTTTAGAGGTTATGATTTTCTATTAGTGGGTAGCCATGGCTTTGATGAAAATCTTTCAGTTACAATTTGAAATCTCTTGACTCAGCGCATATGTTAAAGCTCTATGGATAGGCGTTACTCTGATTTTTACCATCATCTACAGATCATTATGAATCAACTTCATATTCTAATAATAGCAAGAGAGTTTTAGAATCTGGTGAAAAATGATTTTTGAAGATTTCTTCGTAACATACATACTTGAAACGTATATAAAAACTAGTGTTGAAAATTGTAGAGGTGGTGCTGGCCTGGAATTCTGAGAGATAGTTATTTTGGCCGTATCAAGTGATGTATTGGAAAACTCTATAATTCAAGAGTTGGATTCCTAGAGTATTAGTAGCAAAGAGTTATGAACTTAACTATAAACAGAGTGATCCTCTGATATATTATTATTGTAATTATGAAATCCCGAGTAAGGGTTGGTGCTCCTTGAGATTGGTGTCTCTAAATGAGGGTTAGTGCTCCTTGAGTTGGTGCTAAGAAATTAGCCTATAAGGCATTGTTAAAAGTGGTTTTTGAAGATTAAGCCAGTCAGGCAGTTTAGGAGTGGTTTTTCTACCCCAGGAGGGTTTTCCACTCGGCAAATCTTTTGTCTCTTTATTCTTCTGTGTGCTCACTACTTTTCTGTGTTGTTGTTGTTTCAGTTCACTGTTGGGTTTATTACTATTCTCAATTATGTTTATGAATGATTACATTCAACTCATGAATGCATTAATTAGAGTAATATTGAGATCAAATCTAAGCTATGTTTTGGCAAATGAAAGATATCTCACTCAAATCATATTTTCATAAGTTGTCAAATAGACTGAGTTAATGTTGTCATATCTTTGTGCTTTCAAAAGTGATTACTCTACTCTAATGTTGAAAGAAAAGGAAATTAGAATGAAAAATCTTGGTCCAAAGTTGAAATTTTTTGACAACGATTCACCCTCCCCCCTCTGGAGTGTCTGCCCGCTAACTCAACAGGTGCTCCTATATCTTATGAAGTTGGTGCTTTTGAATTTTTGTAGGTTAGTTGCTCCTAAATTTTGTGGAGTTGGTGCTCCTAAACTTTATAGAGTTGGTGCTCACGAGGTGTGAATAAGAAATATTTTTTTGAGTGGTTTTGTCCCCAAGAGGGTTTCCACTCAGAACATATAATATGTGATGAGTCTTGTGTGATGATTTTTTTTTCATGTCTATCTAATTTTCATAAGTTATCAAATGCATTAATGTCTATTATCAGTTCTTATTTCTGCATTGTTAATGTATTCTACTGTTACAAGTACTTTCACAATCATATGTTGCAAACTAGTTTAAAAGTTTTGTTTAACCAAACATGTTTTGCATGTTTTGATGAAAAGAATTTAGTCCATCACATCACATGTTCATTCATTGATTCATAGTTCAAGGTTGTTATGTTTTAATCTGTCATAATGTACTAAAGCCCTTTGTTGTTTCAATGCTTATCATATGTCATTTAGTTGCACAGTTGTTGCAGTGAAATTTGGTGGTCTTCATGTACATAGTCTTATGAATTGCACCTATTTTTTCATCATGCTCTGATTGTTAAACAATTTCAATCACATCTTTGGCAAGTGCAAGATATCTCACACAAGTTATATTGGCATAAGTTGTCTAAATGAACTGAGTTAAATTTGTCATATCTTTTTTTACCTCTTTTCATGAATGCTCTCAAAGTGATTACTCTGATTTGTTATCAATACAAAGGATATCTGAATTAAAAGTCTTTGTCAAAGTTTAAAAAGGTTTGAATTTTAGGTTTGTCTATCAAATACTGATTCACCCCCCCTCTCAGTGTTTTTCCATACTCCAACAAAAGGGTCAATTCATTAAAGGACCCACATATGAAATCGTGCAATGTATTGCAGGGAGTTGTAATTTAAATAAATGGTCAAGATGAACCTAAATATGGATTTGTGCAAGGCCTTATTCACCAGCAAGGAGATTTCAAACCAAAATTAAATGACAAATATCAATATTTAATACAAATCTACATGAGAAACTGTGCCTAACATCTAGAAGAGTAACTTAAAAAGACAAAAAAAGAGGTTGTTTTTATTCCTCTAATGAGGAGTTGATCATTGAAACCGACAAGGAGGATTTATGTTCCTCCTTGGATCAAACTATAATAGAATTATCTAATTTGATGCAAAAGAGGGATGTGTTGCCAAAACCTAATGTAATTCAAATATTAAATGTTGATGTAATATGGTCTCTTGATATTGATTTAATCTTGGCCATTGATCTAAAATGTAATATCTATAAAAGGCCTATGCCTGTTCACTTGTAAAGGAGACTTTTTTAGAGATAATTCAACAGGAGTAGAACAGTAGGAAAGTAGGAGAAGAGGGGACTAAAAATTGTTAAGCAAATGTTGGAGAAGTTAATACAGTTAGGTCATTGATTTGGTGAATTTCTATGTTGATTTTTAAAGTGTTATGATTTCTTGTTTATTCTTCTCAAGTGATATTTTTAGTTCATTCATATTAATGGTGAAGTGTTGAAGACATTGATCGATCTCTAGTTCATACTCTTTGGTGCAAGAGCACCATGACAACTTCATGTCTCCATGAGGAAAATTTTGATTTTTGATTCAATTTTGATGTTTCTACATTATAATAAGGTCTAGTAGACCATGTTGAACTTTTTTGTGTCAGTTTTGGAGCCTATGTGGTAATTTTTGATTCATATGTCTAATATTGCAAAAATTGTAGATCTTGTTAAATTTTATTAAAGTGCAAAATAGGAAAATGAAGAGTCAAGAGGTATTTGGATAGTTGGGGTCGATTGGTTGTGTTTGGAAGGGTTTAAAAACCATTTTTTTACATTGGGAATAGAGATAGATTGAGCAGATGAAGTTGTATTGAAGTTAAGAAATGAAATCAATGAAGAAAACTATGTTTTAACTACAAAATTTTGTGTTCTACAACATGGTATAGATGGTATGACCCTAATTATGGCCTAAGACCATTTGGAAAGGATGGAACCTTGAATACTCTACATTTTAGTTTTGATTTCATGAAATTTCCTTACATATTGCAAAAGTTATGGCAATTTTATGATGGAATGCTTGAAACCATCCTCTAGGGTATATAGTGGTAAATAAAATTGCATTTCTCTCATTCTAGCTGATGAAAAATTATATTTTTGGTGAAAAGGATTCTTTTTGCAATACTTTCATATTTCAAAGTTGCAAACCAAAAGATCAAATTTAGCATGTGAAGAGTTGATGCCCTAGGACTGTAATTATGTGTAAAAGACTGAAAATAATAGAGAACATTGAAGTTTTTAGTGTTTGATTATGGAGTGGATATTATTCTTGGGTAATGTTGTTTGAAAAAGGTTGTTAAATATATTTTGATTCCTTTTCAGATAGGATTTGGTGAAACTATAAGTGTTTGAGTCCATTTGTTTACTGTCTTATTAAGGCAGACTTGTGACAATTATGTTTTGAGTAAAAAATGGAGGTTTAAGATAGGAGTTTGATGAAATAACGTGAAATAAGCATGGGATATGGTTTATTTAGTATGTGTAGACCTATTTGAACATGTTTGTGGCATTGGAAAAGAGAAACAGGCTTGGGAACACAAACTTTCAATAAATCTTCATTATATAAGCATGGAATTGGTATAAACCAGTGTTTAGGGTTTTGATACATTAATAAGTGTTACTATTGATGAAGTTTGTTGATTTTGGCATTTTTTCACCTATTGAGAGTGTTAGAATAGAGTTTGAGGGTCTGAGTGAAGAATTTTTTGGAGTGGCTTTATTAATGTGGCCTAATTGGGCCTAGTTGTTGTAGGACAGTTTATTTTGGAGGGTGTTGTTACAAAATAACCCTATTTGAAATTTTGGTATGTTAAAAGAGGCCCAAATGGGTCTTGGAATTTGTGCTCTATTTTGGGAGATTCTATAAGTTTTGAAATTTGTGACCATTTTTATCATTGTGGAATGCTTCAAGCAAATAGTTCTCTTATGAGTGGGTATTTGGAAAAGTGTGAGTTCAATGTTTGAGGGAACTTTATTTGGTTTAATTCAGTCATTTTTATGAATTTTAAGGTGGTTTAAGGATTCAATAAGTTGTTTTATGCCCTGATATTAGTTTTGGATGCTTTGAATCAAGTGCTTTGTGAAGAGAATGATGAGTCAAAGGTGGATGAATAAGAAATAATTGTTTGAGTTTAGTCAAGTTGTGATTGTTGTAAGGATTTTAATCCCATGCTTTGCATCAATTAGTATTAGAGCTCAAAAGGTCTGGGAAAGAGAGTTTGGTGTTTGTGAAGGTTGAAGAGAGAACCTGATTGCCAAAAGACTAGGTAGAGGAAAAGAGAAGAGACCTAGGTAAGGAAAAGAAAACAGGAAGCAAGGTTAAAGGGACTTGCTTGAAGAGAAGATGGATTTGTTGATAAGGTACCTATAGGCTGAGGGTTCATAAAAGAAAAAGCAAGAAGAAAAAGAGAGGAAAGAGGAAAGAGGAAAATATGATGCAATTAGAGGTTGAGAAAGAGATAAGAGAAATAAGGAAAGCTATGGAAGAGATGAGAAGAAGGATGGAAGATGAGATGGAGTAGTTGCTCAAAAGAGTACTCAGTTGGCACTTGAAAATGAAGAAGGTTGTATGGCCAATGCAAAGGTTGATGCAAAAGAGAAGACAAAAGAACCTTTGATGGAAAAAGGTAATGAACAAGCAAAGGAAGATGAAGAAGAAGATATGGAAATTACAACCATTCCTAAACAAGAGGATGCTATGACAGTAGAGTGGAAGGATGAATTCCTTATGAAGACTCAAGATGTGTTGAAGATGCATGATGGTATTGTGGTTGGGACAATGCTTTATCCATTGGTTTCAAGAGAGGATAGAGGGAAGTTATACTTTGTCATTTCAAAGGTTTGTAGACCTGATCAAATAGAGGTAATTGGAGCATAGAACCTTAGAAAAGACATGAAGACCAAAGATGAAGAAATAATTTCTACATTACAAAGGCAAAAGGCTAAGGAAAACAACTATCACTTCCTTGTTGTGATAGTAAATTTGAGGAGGAACAAACCCAAGTTCAAAATCAAAGGAGGACAAGGTGTTGAGGTAGAGATTGGGATACATCAAAACATGAAGGCTCAGATTCCAAGTGACAAGATAGTTAGAAGGCTGGTTTGCTTTGACAAGTTGAAACCAAAAGTGAAAATGAAGACCAATAGGAGTTGTTCCAAAGAGGACAAGAGGTAGTGCATAGAGTACATCAAGGAGGAGCATACATAGGATGCAAACCGGTTACCACCCTCAATTGGGATTTGTTTTGGCCAAGAGTTTGGTGTAGGAGCACCATGACAACTTCATGCCTCCATGAGGAAAATTTTGATTTTTATTCAATTTTGATGTTCCTAAATTATAATAAGGTCTAGTAGACCATGTTGAAATTGTTTATGTTTGTTTTAGCCTAGGTGGTAATTTTTGAGTCATATGTCTAATATTGCAAAAATTGTCAATCTTGTGAAATGTTGTTAAAGTGCAAAATAGGAAGATGAAGAGTCAAGAGGTAGTTGGAAAGTTGGGGTCGATTGGTTGTGTTTGGAAGGGTTTAAAAACCATTTTTGTACATTGGGAATATAGAGAGATTGAGTATATGAAGTTGTATTGAAGTTAAGAAATGAAATCAATGAAGAAAACTCTATTTTAACTACAAAATTATGTGTTCTATAGCATGGTACAGATGGTACAACCCTAATTATGGCCTGACACCATCTAGAAAGTATGGATCCTTGAATACTCTACATTTTAGTTTTGATTTCATGAAATTTAATTACATATTGCAAAATTTATAGCAATTTTATGAATGATTGCCTGAAACCCTCCTCTAGGGCATACGATGGTAAATAAAATTGTGTTTCTCTCATTTTGGCTGATGAAAAATTCTAGTTTTTGGTGAAAAGGCTTATTTTTGCATATACTTTCATATTTCAAAGTTGCAGACCAAAATATCAAAGTTAGCATGTGAAGAGTTGATGCCCTAGGACTGTAATTATGTGTAAAAGACTGAAAATAATAGAGAACAGTGAAGTTTTGAGCGTTTGATTGTGGAGTGGATATTCTTCTTGGGTAATGTTGTTAAATATATTTTGATCCCTTTTTAGATAGGATTTGGTGAAACTATAAATGTTTGAGTCCATTTGTTTACTGTCCTGTTAAGGCAGACTTGTGACAGTTATGTTCTAAGTAAAAAATGGAGGTTTAAGATAGGAGTTTGATGAAATAACATCAAATAAGCATGTGTGATGGTTTATTTAGTATGTAAAAACCTATTTGAACATGTTTGTGGTGTTGGAAAAGAGAAATGGGCTTGGGAACACAAACTTTCAATAAATCCTCATGATATAAGCATGGAATTGGTATAAACCAGTGTTTAGGGTTTTGATACATTAATAAGTGTTTCTACTAATGAAGTTTGTTGATTTTGGCATTTTGTCACCTGTTGAGAGTGTTAGAATAGAGTTTGATGGTTTGAGTGAAGAATTTTTTGGAGTGGCTTTGTTAATGTGGCCTAATTGGGCCTAGTTGTTGTAGGACGATCTATTTTGGAGGGTGTTGTTACAAAACAACCCTATTTGAAATTTTGGTATGTTAAAAGAGGCCCAAATGGGTCTTGGAATCTATGCTCTGTTTTGGAAGATTCTATAAGTTTTGAAAGTTGTGACCATTTTTATCATTGTGGAATGCTTCAAGCAAATAGTTGTCTTATGAGTGGGTATTTGGAAAAATGTGAGTTCAATGTTTGAGGGAACTTTATTTGGTTTAAGTCGGTCATTTTTATGAATTTTAAGGTGGTTTGAGGATTCAATAAGTTGTTTTATGCCCTGATCTCAGTTTTGGATGTTTTGAATCAAGTGTTTTGTGAAGAGAATGATGACTCAAAGGTGGATGAACAACAAAGAATTGTTTGAGTTTAGTCAAGTTGTGATTGTTGTAAGGATTTGAACCCCATGCTCTGCATCAATTGGTATTAGAGCTCAAAAGGTTTGGGAAAGAGATTTTGGTTTTTGTGTTTATGTGTTTTTACAGGTTGAAGAGAGAACTTGGTTGCCAAAAGACTAGGTAGAGGAAAAGAGAAGAGACCTAGGTAAGGAAAAGAAAAGAGGAAGCAAGGTTAAACAGACTTGCTTGAAGAGAAGATGGATTTGTTGAGAAGGTACCTACAAGATGAGGGTTCACAAAAGAAGAAGCAAGAAGAAAAAGAGAGGAAAGGGGAAAGAGGAAATAGGAAAATATGAGTCAAATAGAGGTTGAGAAAGTGATAAGAGAAATAAGGCAAGCTATGGAAGAGATGAGAAGAAGGATGGAAGATGAGATGGAGCAGTTCTCAAAAGCATGCTCAGTTGGCATTGGAAAATGAAGAAGGTTGTATGGCCTTGGTATGCCTTGCATAACCACCCCATTTTTTTGGAACAAAATGGGTCCCCCTTGTTCTTTTCTTTTCCTTTGGCCTTTGGTTTTCTACCTTGGGCGTTTTCTTTGTCCCGTCGGATCTGGAACCGGGACCAATATCGAACTTGGATTTTCATCCAAGTTTTGGTCTTGTTCCGTTCCCAATTCACAGTTCCTTGGTCTTTCCTTTTTGCTCTGTCGGATCCGGGTCCGGAGCTAAATCTGAACTTTGAACTCTTTCGATGTTTCAGGTTCGGGTTCCATCCCGAGTCCGACTCCGCTTCTCTCTCTTCTTCGTTGGTCTTTTTCCTTTGGTTTTGTGTCTGTGCCTTAGGTGTTTTCTTTTCGGCCTTAGGCATTTTTCTTTTTTCTTTTTGTTTTGGTGACCCGAAACCGGAACAGAAACCGAACTTGGAATTCCTTCCAAGTTCTGTTTTCTATTCCTTCCCCAGTCCTGGTTCCACCTCTTTTGTTTTCCACCTGTATATTTTGTGTTGTTCACGGGACCGGAATGAGGCGGGGCCAGAATTACGAAGCTTTAGTGGATTTCGAGATTCGAATTCGTTCGTCCGGTTCCGCATGTCCTATTCTTTTGCTTTTGTTCCCTTTTTCTCCCTTTCCTTTCTCTTCCTTCATCTATGTTCATTGTCTTTTGGATGTTGTCAGAGGTGGGACCAGAACCGAATCTGGACCTAAAACTTTAAAAGGTTCCTGGGTTAGATTTGGTTCTGATCCCGGTTCCGCCTATTTTGTTTCTTTGTTTTGCCCCGGTTTCGATCACTTGGTCGGTTGGTCGGCTTTTTCCTTTGCATTTTCTTTTATTTTGTGGACGTGAGGGGTCAGAACAGGGTCTGGACTGGGAAATGATAGTCATTCACATGGCTTGTTCCCATTCTAACTCCGGTCCTGGTTTCTTTTTGGTTCCACCCCTACCAGTTTTGAAGGAGGATGTTGTTTCCAGTTCTATTTTTGGTTCCACCTCCACCAGAGCTGGGTTTCTTTTGTTAAAATTGAAGGCATGATAATAATAGTGCATTTTATATACTTTTGGAACTAATGGAGGCATTTTTTTTGTGGGATTGAATCACTCATCCGAAGATATCTCTCAAGGAATCCAACTGAGGGCATGCCTCAATCACATTCAGCATAAAACTCCTCAAGAAGAAAGTCGATGGGACCTTTCAGATGTCTTTCTGATTGGTGGCTTGGATCTGTTCATTTGAAATCCAAAGGGGGTTTTCATCACTGAGAAGTCTGGCCAACATGCTAGGGTCTCCTCGAGGTTCTCTCAATTCAATGAAAGGGAGGCTCGGTCGCTGTAGTGTCTCACCGATCGAGGGAGGTCTTGGCAACAATGGTTAGCATCGGCAAGAAGTCTCACCGACAGATGAACCTCTTGCCAGAAATTGTTCACAGGAGCTCTCAGAGAAGGTTTTACATTCAACATAGGGTCTCTCGAATGGAAAAAGGTCTCATTGACATGGGAATGACATTGGCAAAGGTCTCACTACATGGGAGGTCAATCAAGAAGGATGTCATCGTGGGATCTCACTGAAAGATTTTACTTTCGACATGAAGTCCTACAAAATTATGAAGGGTCTCCAAAATGAGCCCCTTGCCAAAGGGGGTAGGCCTCGCGATAATGTCCTATCATTGCAGGGAAGTCCCACCAAAATGACGCTTTGAGCTTGGCTATAGTGGGATGAGTCTTCATAGCATCCCAACGACCAAATAAACTGAATTAAATGAAATCTGACTCGCGGAGATGTTCACCGATGGTTGTTAGTCTCACCGAGGGATTTTTTCCTCGTAATAGTTTGAACCTCGCATGAAGTCTCAAATTAACCGGCTATGTGTCATACCGAGTAGCTACTAAGATGAATAATCGCATTGGGAGACACAATTGGTGTCTCACCGACATGCAATTTTGTGCGAATAACTTTTGACTGCCCGGGAGTCTTACGTGGAGTTTTTTCCACCAATCAGAAGAGGCTAAGAGGACCGACCATTGACTTATTGACTACCCCTGTGAGGAAGATCGGTTGAATGCAAATGACATGGACTCATTCTGAGATCAAGGTGATGGATCGACTTGGGAACGATGGTGTTCAGATCTAAAGGGAGGCCTGATGCTGCTTCCAGAGATAGTCAACGTGCAGAAGGATCTAGAGCAAGAAGAAAGGCCAAAGGAAAGAAGAAACCATGAGTCACAGTGCCAGCTGGGATTGCTGCTGGCAAGAGAAAGATCGGCATTAATGACGATACTTTGTTGCATTCAAAGCGGATCTGATGGGAGTTCGAAGATGGACACGAAGGCTAGAGTTAATGTTGTGGTTGTAGAAAGATCTGAAGACTTCTCCTAAGGGCGATCTTTCACCAACATGGACAGTGAGGATGCAATTCAAGGCAGCATTAACTATATTCAAAAGATCTGAGGGCCGACCCTCCTGCAACCAAGTGAGATATTTTGTAAACCCTAAAATCAGTGGCCAGCGCATTCTTTTTGATACACTCGGTATATATGGCATTCTTGCCTCTTTGTAAGGAGTTAGAAAGTTAGTAGAAGTTTTAGAATACATAGAGAAATAGGGGAGATAATATAGGAGACAAAACTGCATCCTGATTCTTTGTAATAGGAGCTTCTTTTACCTTCTTAGTTAGGAGTTAGATTCAGTAGAAGCCGGTAATGTATCTTTCCAGTCTTCTTAGTATAGAGGGAAACAATTTGGAGTCATGGATTCTCTGTACACTGGTGATTGCGCCAGATTTGTAAATGTTGCTTATCTGTTTCATTAACAGTAGAAGCAACCAGACATAAAATCTACTTCATGTTGTGTTCCAGAATGGTATTTATCTTGAATTAATCATTTGATTTGAAAATATTTCAAGGAATGAAGTGTTATTTTGTGTTATATTTAAAAGTGGTAACTTATAATCTGTTATTGAAATCAGCATTGTGAATGAATGAAACTGTGTGTTAGTCGCAAGTTAAATTTTGTTCTGCAGTTTTAGTTAGGAATTCCTTGAAAGGTAACAAGTCTGGTTAAATTGGATGAATTATCATTCTTTTCTATTCCAAAGCTCTGATCTATCTTTTTCTTTTTCTTTAAAAACCCCAGTTAAAGTAGGTTTAAATTCATGTTTGATCTTAGAACAATCCAGAAGCTCAACACCAGCAGGCCCCTTGAACATTACTGTTACATTGACCATTGAGCAACATCAGCACAGTTGAGAACCAACTACAAAGACCTTGGGAGCTAAGACATCCATGTGTTGTCTTTCTCTTCGGGGATAAATAGAGTAGCAATATTGTTTTACGTTGCTATGCCATCAAACATGGAACATGCCTATTCAAAGGTTGATGCAAAAGAGAAGACAAATGAAAGAATTAGTACCATGTGAAGAAAAAAGAACCTTTGATGGAAAAAGGTAATGAATAAGCAAATAAAGATGAAGAAGAAGATATGGAAATTAAAACCATTCCTAAACAAGAGGATGCTATGATAGTAGAGTGGAAGGTTGAATTCCTTATGAAGACTCAAGATGTGTTGAAGATGCATGATGGTATTGTGGTTGGGACAATGCTTTGTCCATTGGTTTCAAGAGAGGATAGAGGGAAGTTATACTCTGTCATTTCATAGGTTTGTAGACCTGATCAAATAGAGTTAATTGGAGCAAGAACCTTAGAAAAGACATGAAGACCAAAGATGAAGAAATCATTGCTACATTACAAAGGAAAAAGGCTAAGGAAAACAACTATCACTTCCTTGTTGTGATAGCAATTTGAGGAGGAACAAACCCAAGTTCAAAATCAAAGGAGGACAAGGTGTTGAGGTAGAGATTGGGATACATCAAAGCATGAAGGCTCAAATTCTAGGTGACAAGACAGTTAGAAGGCTAGTTTGCTTTGACAAGTTGAAACCAAAAGTGAAAATGAAGACCAATAGGAGTTGTTTCAAAGGAGGACATCAAGGAGGAGCATACAGAGGATGCAAATGGTTACCACCTCAATCCAAGAGGGCTTGGGATTTATTTTGGCCGAGAGTTTGGTGTAGGAGCACCATGACAACTTAATGCCTCCATGATGCAAATTTTGATTTTTTATTCAATTTTAATGTTTCTAAATTATAATAAGGTCTAGTAGACCATGTTGAACTTGTTTGTGTCGATTTTATCCTCGGTGGTAATTTTTGAGTCATATGTCTAATATTGCAAAAATTGTGAATCTTGTGAAATGTTGTTAAAGTGCAAAATAGGAAGATGAAGAGTCAAGAGGTAGTTGGAAAGTTGGGGTCAATTGGTTTTGTTTGGAAGGGTTTAAAAACCATTTTTATACATTGGGAATATAGAGAGATTGAGTAGATGAAGTTGTATTGAAGTCAAGAAATGAAATCAATGAAGAAAACTCTATTTTAACTACAAAATTATGTGTTCTACAGCATGGTACAAATGGTACGACCCTAATTATGGCCTAAGATCATCTAGAAAGGATGGAGCTTTGAATACTCTACATTTTAGTTTTGATTTCATGAAATTTAATTACATATTGCAAAAGTTCAGGCAATTTTATGATGGACTGCTTGAAACCCTCCTCTACGGTATACAATGGTGAATAAATTTGTGTTTCTCTCATTTTGGCTAATGAAAAATTCTATTTCTTGGTGAAAAGTATTATTTTTGCATATAATTTCATATTTCAAAGTTGCAGACCAAAATATCAAAGTTAGCATGTCAAGAGTTGATGCCCTAGGACTGTAATTATGTGTAAAAGACTGAAAATAACATACAACAGTGAAGTTTTGAGCGTTTGATTATGGAGTGGATACTATTCTTAGGTAATATTGTTTGAAAAAGGTGGTGAAACTATAAGTGTTTGAGTCCATTTGTTTATTGTCTTGTTAAGGAAGACTTGTGACAGTTATGTTTTGAGTCAAAAATGGAGGTTTAAGATAGGAGTTTAATGAAATAACATGAAATAAGCATGGAATATGGTTTATTTAGTATGTGTAGACCTATTTGAACATGTTTGTGGTGTTAGAAAAGATAAATAGGCTTGGGAACATAGAATTTCTATAAATTCTCATGATACAAGCATAGAATTGGTATAAACCAGTGTTTAGGGTTTTGATACATTAATAAGTGTTACTACTGATGAAGCTTGTTGATTTTGGAATTTTGTCACCTATTGAGAGTGTTAGAATAGAGTTTGAGGGTCTGAGTGAAGAATTTATTGTAATGGCTTTGTTAATGTGGCCTAATTGGGCTTAGTTGTTGTAGGATAGTCTATTTTGGAGGGTGTTGTTACAAAACAACCTGATTTGAAATTTTGGTATGTTAAAAGAGGCCCAAATGGGTCCTAGAATCTATGCTCTATTTTGGGAGTTTCTATAAGTTTTGAAAGTTGTGACTATTTTTATCATTGTGGAATTCTTCAAGCAAATAGTTGTCTTATGAGTGGGTATTTGGAAAAGTGTGAGTTCAATGTTTGAGGGAACTTTATTTGGTTTAAGTTAGTCTTTTTTATGAATTTTAAGGTGGTTTGAGAATTCAATAAGTGGTTTTATGCCCTGATCTCAGTTTTGGATGTTTTGAATTAAGTGCTTTGTGAAGAGAATGATGAGTCAAAGGTGGATGAATAATAAAGAATTATTTGAGTTTAGTCAAGTTGTGATTGTTGTAAGGCTTTGAAACCCATGCTCTACATAACTATTGGTTGCTTGCTAATTATGAGTTGTTGTGTATAGTTAGTCTGATCCTTTCTATTGTATTAGTTCAATTGTGAATGTTTATGCATATTATGCTAGGAATTGGATATGTGTATGGATGTTTACAATCTAAAAAACTTTGAGTATCCCTTTGAAGATCACATCTTTTTTGTGATATTGTAGATTTAATAATCTTGGTTAAGCAAGAATTGTTTTATTGGGTTATCTTCCTATCTAAAGCATTAACCATTGTTGTGAGTGTCCTTAGGTATTAGAACTAGGATCTCTCTCAACCCTATGTCTTTTGATCTTTCTTTGGATTAGTTTTAGGAGAATAACATCACCACATTGCCACATTTTATGATAAAATCACTTTTAGATTTCAGATCTAGAAAGTTCAATTGGGATCTGCACACTTTTTCAAATTTCACAAAACCCTCATTTGAAGTTTAATGCTTCCAACCTTATTGAATCGTAAGGACCCTTGTGATTACCAAAAAAGAACATCACTATTGAGCTTTTTTTTGCATTGTCAAGACCTAAGTTTATAAACCTTGGGGTTATTTTCTGAAGTTTTCTAAAGAGAGTTACCTTTCAAGAGAGATAGAACACTTGTGTTTTATCTGTGTTGTACAGTGCAAAAACACTTATCAACAAAATTGGTGCTACAGGGAGGGTTGAGCGTAAACAACAAAGATGAAAGATGAATGAGCCTTCATGTTAAAAATTTGAAATATGATAGATCTCTTTATATTCAGATAAATCTAAAAAATACAAAAATACAAAAATACAAAAATTTGAGTTGAGATGGAAGGGAAACAATTTCACATTTCTCATTGTAAGGACAACCATCAGATTGATATTTCTCATATTTAGGAGTATTTGAATAAGAAATTGTATCCTAAGAGTTTGCATCAGCTTGAATTATTAGACAAATGTAGAATTCACAATACCTCTAGGCACAATGAGTTGGAATGTTTGGCCTTTTTTGATAGAATAGAGATGGCTTTGTAGGGAAAAATATTATTTTGGGAAGTACATGGAACATTAGCTCCTACAGAATTGGAACAAGAACATTTTGATGTTGCAGTTGAGGCCTTCATAGGTCTGGTCAAAGAACAACTAAGTAGTGTGAACAAAATTTTCTTGGAAGATATACTACTTTCCAATTAGTGTAGGGTGCACAATGTAGTCCATTCAAAGCTCACATGTCCTTCATTTGAAGGAATAATTAATCAGGCAAAAAAATATTTGGGTTTGATGGAACAATTGAACTCCTGCAAAGAGGAATCATCTATAGTAGAATCTGCATACACCAAATTAGAAGAACACCTAGCATCTTATGGGGAACATACAAAGGTTGAATTAAAAAAATCTATAGCTATAAGCATTGAAACAATTGCCAAAGATGTTAAAGACAAGAAGGAGGAAGCTGAAATATTTAAGACAATAGAAAATAATGAATGTTCATACAAAATGAAACTTAGAGTAGGGTATGTTGTCCCTCTGAAAGAAATTCAAGCATCTGAAATGGAAGATTCAACTAGTTTAGATCAACCACAAGATAAGGTAGTTATGAATCGAACTTCCTCTGCAAGATATAACAAAGATTCAATATTGATAGAATGTGAAGAATTGGTTGCAAGGCTCTTAAAATATTGGTCAAGCTTACAATACAAAATACATTGGAGGAATTGCTATTACCAGGCTGGTTTAGGATACATGATGCAACACATTCGGAGTTCACTTGTTCACAGTGCCAAACAATGATCAAACAAATCAAGGAACACATAGAGCTGTCAAAGGAATCCAATGCAAAATTCCCTACCACTACTGTAAAAAATACACTAGATGTGGAAAGACATGGATCTAGTGATTGCTCAGTTGAGTATAATTCATCGATAAACTTTAGAGTAGTAGTAACATAAAAGGAACAGTATAGTCCAAAGGACAATATAGCGAATGTATCACCTTGCAAGGATACCAAAGATTTGGTGGTTGAACCATCAATTTGTAGCCAAGGTATTTCCCCTTCTTAAAATGACTTGCACAATACGTACTCAAGAGGCTGTCCCAAACCAACAATCATAGAATTTAGTCCCCTTGACATGGAAGAAGAATTTTTTGATTTCTTTGCATTTGGGGTTAAGATAAAAAATTATGATGACACAAATAAAGTGAGTGATTCTATATTTGAGGGTAGAAAAAATACATTACTTGAACCTTTAGATGATGTAGTTGAAGTCCTATATGAAGAAAAGGATTTTTTTTTAGCATATAGAAACAATGAACACATAGAAATGGATGAATATTTTGATATACACCATGCAAATGCTAATAATGGGACCAATGAATCTCACCAGTTGTTCACACCTGAACTACAACAAGAAGAAGCCTCGGAGGATGTCATAATCAAAGATGTACAATGCCAACTATAGGCTACAATAGGGAGTTTTCTTTCCCTATCTAATTTTGATTTTCTTTCACATTCCAATTATTTTAGCAAGCCAGATTCATTCATATCATGTTTCATGACATAGAGTCTCATCAAAATGAAGTTGACGTACAAGAAATTAAAAGGGATAGCTTGAAATCTTTTGAGGATAACAGTCATGTAGACACAAAATAAAAATGATCAATATATTTCCATAGGATTTATTGAGGGACAGCTAGTTAAAGCCACAAATTATGGAGATATGCTTGGAGATTCTCTTGTAGATATTTCACACCAGCCTCATGCAACTACAAAATCTAGTAAAACATTCCATGAACTTGAAAATTTCAATCCTTTACATGGTATACTGCATGATAAATTTAGTTTTAACTCATAGGTTTGTAATGCAAGGGCATGTTACACCACAAGATACACCCTCTTGATGTTGATGATGAAAGATTAGATGATATCGCACACATTATAAGTAGTCAAATGTCAATGCCTATGCAGGAGGACATCCAGGTTGTATCTTTCCTCATTCCTACCAATACTCACACTTATCATTTTTATTATGGTGATCTAGGAAGTAGAACTTATTTATGGATTAACCATGGGCCTAACGAATCACCACAATTGTTGGTTTTTCTTTTATTTTGTCGTTGAATTTGAAGGCTACGATATTGAAACTCATTTTTCTAAATATAAGGATGAATTCGTATGGATTAGGTTTGCAACTATCACCTTATTACTTGTACATGCATTAAGGAATTGTATATAGGTGGCTGTCAACTTGCCTTGTTTTAGAATTATTTATTTTGAGTCTCTTTATGTATAGTCCGATTTAAATAAATTTGGTTTTTCTTTTGCTTTTTTTTCCTATTTTGGTTAGTTTAGGTTTGGTTTTTTTATTGCTTCTCCAATATGGGGTCCCTTTGTTTTCTTCTTGGAATGTTTGTAAGTACAAATAATTTCATTGTCTAGGATTTTTCTGGGTATTTCTTTGAGAAACTCTAATCATGTTTTCAGAATGGACAGAGAAAGTCTTATGTTAGTGTCAAGTGGTCTAGATGTTTGATCTAAAGAGGATAAGTTGTTGGTCTAATATGATTTGGAAGTATTCTGAAATCTTATATCTCTCACAAATTTTAATAGTCCCGAGGTCATTATAGGTTTCTATGTGAAGTCATGTTAAGTGAAAAGTCATAAATTCTACTTCAGCGCCATTGTGATTTTTAGCCCTGAGTGTAAGATTCACTGCTTATAGGATAAATGAAAAGAAAATAAAAAAAGAATCAAAAGAAACAACAGAAAAGAAAAGTGAGAAAATTAGAGAAATTCAACTTTAAGGAGGATTCAAATAACTCTATTGGGTCTATGGATGCTCAGTTGGTAGTAGAGCTATGTTTGAGAGGATCACAACGATAACCTTGTTGAGGCTATAGACTCCTGACTAGTAGCAAGGCCATGTCAAGTTGCTTTTGAAGTAGATCATTCACGTAGCTTAACATGATAGAGTGTAGGTTCTTGTAGTCACTTAAGGAAGGAAATAAATACACTTGCTCACACTAGGATTTTCAGTAAATGGAAGGTTAGATCACCTAGTGGTTTTGATCCTTTGATTAGGTATTTCAGTTTGTTTGGTCTAATATGGAGGTCAGATCCAAAGATTTTGGGTTCATGATTCTTGTTTGTCATCGAAATTCTCTAGAGAATTTCCCCAGTAGAGTTTCCATTTGTTGTGCATTTTGCACACACACCTCACTAAAAGTAGGGACCCCCTTTTTTTGTTTTTCCCTCTCCGGCTGCTCATTCTCATTTCAAGGACTGGTCATATTTGGTACTTAGTAGGTCTGCATAAGTTTACAATTTGGGTGGTGACTTCACTTTGCATTTTGGTTTTGGGGTCATTTTCCTTGTCCATTCGATGATTTACTGACATATTCAACTCATAATCTTTTAGCCTTGGAATTTGCATGATGGTTTCCCCACATACCAAGTTGATTTGCATTTAAAAGTATAAGTTTTAGCTTTTGTAAAAAATATATGTGGGAATTCCGTAGTATAAAAATATTTGTGGGTCGAATGCACTGACGTTGAAGCCTCCAGCTTCTGCATTGCTCCAGCCCGCAAACCTCCAGCTTCTATAGTCATATTTTTCTCAATTCTAGAAAAGGGAAAAATGATCGAGTATTAAGCTTAGATGCTCTTCATATCCATTTTCCCACGTGCTCAAATAGATAAATCCCAAAAAAATAAGTGTTGGGGCCTTGAGGAAAACCGTTTGTGGGTTTCTAGTGCACCGGTGGTGGAGCCTCTGGCTTCTGCATTTCTCTAGCACGCAAACCTCCAGGTTCCACAGTTACATTTTTTGCAATTTTAGAAAAGGGAAAAATCATCAAGTATTAAGACTAGATGCCATTCATATCCATTTCCCCATGTGCTCAAGTAGATAAATCTAAAAAAATATTGTGATGGGACCTTGAGGAAAATTGTTTGCAGGTTTCCAGTGCAACGATGTCGAAGCCTCTGGTTTCCACAATGCTCTAGCCCACAAGCCTCTGACTTCCGAAGTCACACTTTTCACACTTAGAAATGGGTAAAATCATCAAGTACTAAGCCTAAATGCTCTTCATATTCATTTTCCCACATGCCAAAATGGATAAACTCAAATATTGTTAAGTGTTGGGGCCTTGCGGAAAACTTTGTGTGGGATTCCAGTGCATTGATGTCGGAGCCTCTGACTTTCACATTGCTCCCGCTCGCAAGTCTTCAGCTTCCTCAGTCAAGTTTTCTGCAACTCAAGAAATGAGTGAAAGCTTTAAGTATTGAACATTTGGTTCCTTTAATATCCAAATCCCCACATGCCTAAAAAAGTTGGATCCAAAATGACTAAGTTTTGAAACATTGCAGAAATTGGCTTGAGAAATTCCATAGTGGCAGCACCATGTATGATGGCTTCCACATTGCTCTAGCCTACATAACTTTGGCTTCTGCATTGCTCTAGCCTACAAGCCTTTAGCTTCTGCATTGCTCCAGCCCACATGTCTCTAGCTTCTGCATTGCTCCAACCCACAAGTCTTCGACTTTTGCATTGCTCCAATCTACAAGCCTTTGGCTTCTGTAATGCTAAGGCCTGCAAGTCTCTAGCTTCCGCATTGCTCCAGTCCGCAAGTGTCTAGTTTCTCCATTACTTAGGCCTGTACGGTCCAATTCCCTAAAAAGTGGAAATTTCACTCATTGGTGCTAAAGCCTCTGGCTTTTGCATTGCTCCAACCCACAAACTTTCAATCCCCTCAAAACTCAAATTCCTGAACTAGAAAATCTTGAAAAGGAAAGTTTCCCAAAGTGTAAATTTTTCTCTAAATGGAAATTTTACCAAAATGGAAATTTTTCTTGAAATGCAAATTTTCCTAAAATTGAAAATTTCAAATAGATTTTTTCCCAAAATGGAATTTTTTCTTGAAATAGAATTTTTTTCCAAAATGGAAAATTTCCTAAAATGGAATTTTTTTTGAAAAATGAAAATTTCTTGATGGACTTGTTATGCCTTGCATAACCACCCCATTTTTTTATTGGTCAAAATGGGTCCCCCTTGGTTTCTTTTGTCCTTCGTGTTCTTGTTCAGGTCTTAGGAGTTGTTTCTTTTTCTCCTAAGTCTTGGTTTTCCTTTGTTTTTCAGGTTCGAGTTTCGGATTGACACTCACACTTGTTGCTTTGAAAAGTTCAAGTTCTTGTTTGTGTTTTGATCCTAACCCCCGCACTTTTCCATGTGTTTTCTTTGTTTTGTAGGAGTCTGGTATTGGATCGGAACCATCACCTTACACCCTTAAAGGTGTAAGTTCTTGTTTCCATTCTGATCCCAACTTTTTCTTTTCTTCCTTGTGTGTTTTTTCTTATGTCAGAATTGGACATCGGACCAAGCCAAAACCAAGAAATTTTCCAAAGTTCTTGTTCCTATTTCCATCCTAATCCTGACTTTTGAATCTCTTTGTATTTTTCAAAATTGGATTTTGGACCAGAACTTGAACGAAGAACTTTTCAAAAGTTCTTGTTTCATGTTTTGTCTTGATTTCGATTCTCACTTTGTCTTTGTTTTTCAGGATTCAAATTTTAGACCTTCATTTGAACTTTGCACTCATTGAAAGTTTCATGTCATTTCATGTTCCGATCTCGACTCTCTCTTACCTTCATTCTTGTGATTGCGCATTAATGACTTCCACCCCGATCCCAATATCATTGTAGGATCAAAACTCTGAGTGCTACCAAAGCTTGTTCCCCTTTTAGGGTCCAATTCCAAATCATTTCCTGATTCTGAATTTTGATTCATTATCGAGATTGGAACTCAGAGAGACTGGAACTTGGAGAGACCCCTTCATTAACTCTATTTTTTAATTATCACTACTTGGCGAGGGCCCGATCCCAATTCCTGAACACTTTGTAGGATCGAACCACAAAATGACACTAAAATTTGTTCATCATCATAGGTATAGGTGTTGAACCACAACCAAATTCTAATGTCTGATAGAAGTGAAGAGTGTTATATTAATTTTAGGTTCAAGGTTTTCCCCAATCTTGACTTTCGGTACAATTCATGCATTGTGCTTACAATGGTCAGGTTCTTAGTTCCATCCTGAACCTGAAACTTGAAAATGCTGAATTAACTTGTAGAATGGGAATTCATCTTGAATAAGCAGGAATTTAATATGAATGCTTGTGCTAATTTTCTCTTCACATGTCTCTTCTTTGCCTTATGATTGTCAGTATTGCAAGGTAATTAACAAATTTATGATTCAGAGGAGGAAGCTCCCACTGAAGGAACATCAAAGGGAACAAAGGCCAAGAGGCTAAAGCCATAACAAGTTCCTATTACAATAAAGTATAATTTCCAAGGGACCCCAATACCATCTAAGTTCGGTTTTGATGTTATGAATATCACTGATACGCTTGTGGGACATATTGACTTGGACCAATTTTGTAAAGATACTTTTTTAGAAGATGCTACCCCAAGGGAAAAGAGGATTGCAAATTCTAGGTTAGCTCATGTAGCTAGTTTTCCTATTGTTGTGTAATGTAATCATTTCATTTTAACTACTGCATAAACTTATAATCCAACTCAGAGGCAATGTATTGACTCCCAGGACAATGTGATCATTGATTTGACTCTGACAATGATTAGACTAGTTTTGATCCTCCTCTTCATCCTAATCCCAAGATTATGTTTGAGGCTAAGGCATTTGAATGGTGGGAAATAGATGTAGATGGGAACAAAAGACTTATTAACAAAAGGTGGGTTAAGAGAAAAAATAAATTTGTAAAGAAGGTACCACTGAATCCTAAGAGGTTTGACTTTTCTAAGGACATTGGGTATATGATTAAATTATTGGCAAGAGTGTTTGGAAAAGAAAATTCTCGCATCTTTGAACATTGGATGTTTAAATTCATTCAACTGATTTTAGAGGGGAAGCAATTTCTAGATTGGGGGAAGATAATTTCAGATAACATCCATGACCAACTATTGAAGGTAACAGAAACAAAGACATTATATATGTCTTCATATGTGATATATTGTGTTATAAGGATGGGATAGTTTCTTGGATTAAATATTGAAGGGTCAATGGATGATGGCCCAAATCATAAGAAGGTCTAGGAATATTATGACCAACTGGAGCTTAAGAAGGCAGAGCAACATTTTAAAAGAGTCAATGATGCATTTCTATATGTTATCACTAATAAGCTCATAGGTGATGTTGGTTTCAGATTGTTCTAAGACGCCATGGAATTCATTCAAGAGTGGGGATATTGGTTTATCTAATACCCCAAGTCCACATGTAGACACCCAAAAATGTCCTCTTACAACACTTTGTCACAACATTGCATCATTTAGACATCTTGTAGTATGTTTTTCCCTAGGTACCCATGTCATCATCTAATTAGTTAAATAAATCTTATTTATTTGACTAATTTCATTTATTCCCTTTCTATGCATAATCCATCCATTCCTCTAATGTTAATTAAATATTTTATATTATTTAATTAATTAAATCATAATCCATCCATTCCTCTAATGTTAATTAAATAATTTATATTATTTAATTAATTAAATTATTGTCATCCTTTCCTCTAATGTTAATTAAATAATTTATATTATTTAATTAATTAAATAATTTCTATTAATTCTTCTAATGTTAATTCAATAATTTATATTATTTAATTGATGAAATCATAAATTCAACATTAATTAAATAAATCAAATATTTATTTAATTAATAAAATCTTAAAGATCTTTTGCTTTCTTTCCAAAATTGAAACTCATGTGTATCTAATTAATTATTTAATTAGATAATTCATCAATTATCCTTCTCATCTTTTTCAAGATTTATTTCCTTTAAAAGAGAATCAAAATCTTTCTATCTTTCACATCTTATCTTATCTTGTTTATTTCCTCTCTTTGAAAACAAAAATAAAATCCTTATCCGAATCTTATCAAATCTTATCTCCATCCATATCAGGCTCTATAAATACAGCCTCTCACAATCCATTTAGGAGGTTGATTCTTAAGTATCCTCACTCACAAATCATTCTTCAGTCTTCCATCTGTCTCTATCATTCTCCATTTTCATTTTCATCAGTGTCATATGCTGTTGAATTGAGAAACCAACATTCCTCCATTATCAATCCTTCAAAATCTTGCATTCTCATGCAAGTGGAGAAGAGCAATGGAGACAAAATTGAGCTTGGCCGTGGATTTCAATTTGCATCTGCTTGTTATTAAGGATTTTCATGCTTGCCTCGCACTTCCATTGTGCTAGCTAGGATTTGATATATTTCTATTTTAGTTTTATATCTAATTTTCTCCTAATTACATTGGTGAACTTGACGTGAATCCTTTGATCTAGTTTGCTTTTTGCAGGTTTTATTGACTTTTTGTTTTAGATCTGCCATTTTTTGGACAAAACCCCAAGTTTTACAAATTTCTTCATATCTTCTACACAGCTATGAATTTTTCTACAAGATTTTCATAGAATCTTGTGCATCATCTCAAGAGGATACAATAAAAAAATTGAGGGTTTATCATCATTTTTGTAGGAGTTATTTTGATTTTATGTTTTTTCATAAAATTTATTTTCTGGACACAAATCAACAAATTTTTTAGAAATTTTTACATTTTTGGAAATCTCCTTAAATTATAATGGGGCTCTATGTTTTACAGATTTAATTTGGAGGTCAAATACAATGCAAAAAAACTGGATTTTCATTTTCTATATATTTTCAACTGCTTTTTAAGTAAAACAGGGAATTTTTTGACTTCTTTTACATTTCTGAAAGCCCTAGTTTAGTGATTATAAGGAGCTATAGTAGTAGAAATATTAGTCATAGATAGCAGATTGGAAAATGAAAACTTTTGGGTGCACTCGTTTAATCTTTCATCTCTTAATCTTGTTTGTCACACATTTGGATTTGGGCTCTTAAAATGAATATTGTCTTCAATCACATATCAAAAATTAGATCTAAAATTAACCATTGTCTTCCTACACATTTGGTTTTGGGTTAAAAAGAACAAGTGCTTCCATTGTTTGCATACACACATTTCATTTCTAAGGTCAATTAACAACTGTGAGTGTGAATCAAGTGCGTGTGTGATCACAAACACCTCACTTGGTTTGCTTTTGTCAAACCCTTCATAGGAGGCCTACTAGGGGATTTCATCACAACTGGGGATGACCTCAATCGAAGTGTGAATCGAAAGACATGCTTGTTTGAGAGTTAAAATCTTGTCACTCTTGGCTAAGCCCCAAAGAACTTTATACCTTTGGGAAGTGAAGGTGAAGGGTGGGTTACCCCTTTCTCCCAGTTGTGTGGTGGGATTTTGCTTCCAAATCATTCCTTAGTCAAGCTTGTGCAGACTAGCTTGAGACCTAATTGGCCATACCCACTTGACTCACATTAGGCTTGTTGTTGTGTATTCAAGTGTTTGCTTAATCATAACATTTAATCTTGAAAGACAAATTTATCGTGTTTGGTGTGTGTGTTCATGCATTTACATGTGAGATCTTGTGTTTGATATTTCCCAAGTCAAACTTCCAATAAACACTTGCCACATCATCCAATCTTGTCATTTCACATCATATCCTAATCATCATCATTTCTTTAATCCAGTCAACATCATTTAACATCATGCCAACATTAGAAGACCTAGCATCCCAACTTCACAACCTCCTTCAAACACTTCACCAAATACCCCAATCCCTAGACCACCAAACCATACAAAGCCTTCAAACCATCTTCCAAAATTTTCAACAAATTAAATCACCTCAAATCCAACACCTCCTAGCTCAAGCCAATCAATTCATTGCCACTTTTCAAATACAACAACCACAACATCACCCCCTATCCATTCATTATCAACCAATGCTACCTCAACCTAATGTGCCATCCCCTTCTACCTCATACCAATCTAATCCATTCACTTCTTTGTATGTCAATGCCACATCAACCTATCAAGCGACATCACGAAAAAAACATGTGAGTTTAAGTTCTACCTTGCAACAATGTCAAAAAAATTCATGTTCTAATGCAACCATTCACAAGGGGAACACTAATCTAAGTCATGCACCCTCTAAGTATATATTACCACTATCCAATAAAATTCCTATCCCTAAGCCATTATGTCCTAGTCCTAATCCATCAAACTCTTCATTACCCCCACTATCATCTAATCCTCTATCAAATCTATGCCCTAAATTCAAACATTTCAAAAGTAAACCTATGGCATTACCCAAGTCCACCCATACACCTACAAAGGCTGTGACCCAAGGGCTACTAGCAAGGAATCAAACATTGCCATGTCATCCAACTCATATTTTTGAACCTACCAAAGAGTCTTTAAACACCATGCCTATTCCTCCAACCCCATCATGTAGTCTCCCCCTTGAGCCTATTCAAGAGTCTTCCCCATTAAGTCCAAGTCAACCTCCATCATGTCTCCATGTTGTTGGCCATCTAGAACATGTTTAGTCCATTCAAGAGTCATCCCCTTCCACCTCCATTCAAATAAGTCATGAGTTATATCAAGAGTACAATCCTAAACATGAGGAAACATTACCCCCTCATCCAAATAAATATCAACATCCTCCTAATGATTCTATTCATAAAACACCTAATGCTATTCACGATCAATCTTTCATCTTTGATCAAGACCCCTTTTATGATCAAGAAGACCATGATGATCCCCTTAGCCAACTTTATGCATTCCATGGTCAAGATCTTTCCACCTCACCCATCCATGATACACAAACATCCACTTCCCATGATGAGACAAGTGCCTTTGAAGCACACATAGAAGATCAAACAAATACCTTGGATCTAAGTGAACACAATGCTAATCAAGATCCTAATGATCCTCCATCACCCACTATCGACCCCATTGAAAGTCCTCCATCATATCCTATTGGTCTTTCCACCCTCATTCATGAATTTTCCTCCTTAGAACAACAACAACAACCATTATCTTCCCTTGCTTCATTTTCTCCATCTAATAAGGAACTTGTGTCTAGTGTTCCACCTACACCTAGTCCTGTTGTCCATTGCATACTCCAAAACATGAAACACCAAGGTAAGGGTTTAGACCTTCATGAACAAGGTATTTTGGAGCCCATCCATGTCAAATTCCCTCCATGCTCTTATGGATTTGGATATACACCCAAAGGACACCAATCTCAAGATTTTGGTATTTCCTTCATTCCTCCTAAGTCCACTTTCCATCATAAAGCCTATCATATCCCTAAAACATATGTTGCCATCTCTCCTCCATCATCCTACAAATTTCAAAAGCATGTGACCATACACCTTCCACCATCAACTTTTCCACCATTGCTTCCAACTCCTAATATCCCTCCATCCACTTTACCACCATTACTCCCAACACTTAATATCCCTACCATTCAATCCTCTTATCCATCTACCCATAAAACCTCTAAACATCTTAATCATGACCAATCAATGCACATTGTCTAAACATAAAGCTTCCACTCATTCCACCAAACCCAAGGGATTCCAAAAAAAAAATTTGGATGCCTCTACACATAAAGTCAAAAATTCTAAAGGTCCTAATGCCTTAGCATACAATTGAAAAATGTCAAAGCCAAGTACATCTAAAAAGCTATATAAGCCCATTCCTCCAAAAGAAAAGTCTAAAAAAAAAATGGTTTGGGTACCTAAGAAAAAATAAATCAACTCAAATGAGGCATCCACATCACAAAAATATCAACCATCTCCTTCCATCCAAAATGCACATTCTATTAAAAAATATCAAATTCCTAAAACCCACAAGCCAAACAAAAATCATAAAAATATCAAGTCTATGTGGGTACCTAAAGCACTTCATCCATCATCTCCTAAGCAAACATCTTCATTGCTTCATACACCCCATCTACATCAAAAGCTTCAACGTTTATCATAGTGTGTGCAACCATTGGTCATGGTTCCCTTCCATTTCACAAAAATTCCACATACCTCCATCTCCCCACCCTTCACTCATTATCCTACATATCTCCCCCATCACCTTCCTATGGTCCATGCTTTTGGCTAAGCCTCCCCATTCATCTTTTGCATAAGTCCTATACAATCCACATCATAATCCACTATTCCCCATCCATTCTTGCATAAGCCTTTCATAATCTGCCATCTACCTAATCCATCTCACACTCATGCAATTCCTTACCAACATCTATGAGCATAATGACATTTGACTTGGTCCATGCAATGACATCCATCTCTAGTGGGACTACCACCTTTCATGGAACTAGACACTTGAGTCCCTCCTATCCATATTCCCCATATCCTATCCAAATAGACAAAAAAAAATGAAAAAGAAAAAAAGGTAAAGAGAAATCCCTTCATCCAACAGCGAAAACTAGGTAAACAGGTGCCCTGGATGAGTTCCATGATGAAAACTTGGCAAACAGACATCATTTGTAGGTTGATCTTCTATGTCACTTACACTTGGGGGAACAATGTCTTATCTATTCAACCTATCATTCATGTCATATCATTTCCATCCTACTTAACATCTTAGCCATTATACATACCTATCATATTGAGTCCACTTATCCACCCTTCTCCTTTTGATCTTGATGAAGATATAGGGGCAAAAGGTTGAAACATGTTTTGGGTATCTCTTGACATAACTCATCCTATCTAAACCAATTATATCATTATCCTATTGTCATAAGATTTGTCATGAAAAATCCTAAGTATTGTACCTAGAATGGGGCATGTTATTCCTATGCAACATAGTCTTTGGAGATCACATCCTTGCTCTCTTATGATGCATACATCCATACCATCCATCTATCTATCATGAGCCTTTTATCCCTTATCC
Organism: Sequoia sempervirens; assembly: GCA_007258455.2. Lineage (NCBI taxonomy): Eukaryota > Viridiplantae > Streptophyta > Pinopsida > Cupressales > Cupressaceae > Sequoia > Sequoia sempervirens. The sequence continues at coordinate 27,134 of VDFB02146883.1, forward strand.
TATCACCCACCCTTGCACCTAGACTTGGTTTTCCTCTTGTCATTGTTATCTAGCACAAAGGCTACTCAAATTTTCATCCTTTTGACACCTCAAACATTTCAAAAACAAAAAATTTTAAAATATCCCCAAAATTACAAAAATGGGAAAAGGTCTTGAAAAAAGACAAAAAAATTCAAATAGCCAACAAAAATCCAAGCAATAAAATCAAACAACATCACTTCTTTTCTAGTCAATCTTAACTACATCGCCAAATCAATTCCATTTCTTCTATCAATCCAACTTCAATCAAAAATCATTCTAATCAATCAATCATCTAATCTCAAATCACTTCTTAACCTAAATCATTCCAATCACATCAATTCTTTCTTCATTCATCTATCACATCCTATCATCCAATCAATAATCATCATATCATTACAAACCGCTTTCTTCAAATCAATCAACCAATCCAAGCAATAATCCAAATGCAAGTCAATCCTTAATCCATACCAATCAACTCGATCAATCTTGTCAAATTATCCAATCACATCCTTTGGTCTTGATCCTAATCTTGTTGTAAACCCAATCAATCAATCAATTACCATCATCCTTGTGTTTATCTAGGGATATGTCATTCCCCGCAATGACAACACTATCATAATCAATCCAAGTCAATCAGTCAATTATCAATCATCCTTGTGTTGATCTAGGGATATATCGTTCCCCGCAAAGACAACACTATCATCATCATCAATCAATCAATTAATCATTGGTTTATAGCTTGACATGGGAAATTCCTTGTTTGTTTTTGTATCATTTGTGCATGCTTGCTTGCTTGCTTGCTTGTGTGTGTTATCATTTTATCTTGCATTTGTATCAAATCTATATCATTCTAGCTAATATTCATATCTTGTGTATGTTGGAATAGCTTTTTGCACTATCCTTTGCATCTAAGGTCACATCATACCTTTTGTGCATTAGGACTTTAATGCTCTAAGTCTACTTCCTCATACGTCTAGACAAGATTGTATTACGCTGGGGTACGAGACACATCGTCACCTTGGTCCTTATACCTTGGTGCATAACGTCTAGTGCTAAACCAAACATCATGGTTGCTCACTTTCATTGCAGCATAATGCATCCTTCACTTCCTCTATCCATACCTTAGCTTCTTTGAAATCATGTTACTCGACACAAATCTCATCATCTCGAACATCATCTCAAAGAGGGGAAAAATGTAGACACCCAAAAATGTCCTCTTACAACACTTTGTCACAACATTCCATCATTTAGACATCTTGTAGTATGTTTTTCCCTAGGTACCCACATCATCATCTAATTAGTTAAATAAATCTTATTTATTTGATCATCCATTCCTCTAATGTTAATTAAATAATTTATATTATTTAATTAATTAAATCATAATCCATCCATTCCTCTAATGTTAATTAAATAGTTTATATTATTTAATTAATTAAATCATTTCCATCCATTCCTCTAATACTAATTAAATAATTTATATTATTTAATTGATGAAATCATAAATTCAACATTAATTAAATAAATCAAATATTTATTTAACTAATTAAATCTTAAAAAGATCTTTTCGCTTTCTTTCCAAAATTGAAACTCATGTGTATCTAATTAATTAATTTAATTAGATAATTCATCAATTATCCTTCTCATCTTTTTCAAGATTTATTTCCTTTAAAAGAGAATCAAAATCTTTCTATCTTTTCACATCTTATCTTATCTTGTTTTATTTCATTTGAAAGAGAATCAAAATATTTCTATCTTTTCACATCTTATCTTATCTTGTTTTATTTCCTCCTTGCTCTAATAAAACAAAAATCAAATCCTTATCGAATCTTATCAAATCTTATCTCCATCCACATCAAGGCTCTATAAATACAGCCTCTCACAATCCATTTAGGAGGTTGATTCTTAAGTATCCCCACTTCGTCAAAATCATTCTTCAGTCTTCCATCTGTCTCTATCATTCTCCATTTGTCATTTTCATTAGGTCATTATGATGTTGAATTCAGCAACCAACATTCCTCCATTATCAATCCTTCAAAATCTTGCATTCTCATGCAGGTGGAGAAGAGCAATGGAGATAAATTGAGTTTAGCGTGGATTTGGGTTTGCATTTGTTTGTTATTGTGATTTTCATGCTTGCTCATACTCTATTGTGCTAGTTAGGATTTGATATATTTCTATTTTAGTTTTATATTTGACTTTCTCCTAATTACACCACCTATTTCAGATTGTTTGGATATGACAGTCACCATTTCAATTTTCCAAGGTGTTGTGGTGAAAGGTGGGTCTTGATGGAGTTCGTTCATCAGGCTGCAGATGTGAATGTCAAGTTTTTTGCATAACATAAGGCGAGTTTCCATTCTTTCCCAATGCAATTGGGGTTTTATTCTTGTTCCTCTTTGATAGTAGCCAAAACATCAATGAAAGAGTTTCAGTCAATGAATTTCCAATATAATACATCCAGGAAATATTTTGATCCAAAGAGGAAAGTGTATGGTTTGTATGCTTCATAGTTTCCCCATCATCGACCACTTCTCAAAGATTTTTGGGCCAACCTGCAAGATCAATTTGAACTAAGGAAAAGGGGGTATGAAAGATTAACAATTCCCCAAATGAAATATTTTAAGGTAAAAAAGGATATACCAGAAGGCACTACTGATGACGGGATCACTCTTGATCCCCATTATGAAATGGATAAAGTGGCTACCAAGGATTTGGAGCCCATCAATTGGACGGAAAAGGAGGAATCAAATATTTGTAAAGTGTCATGGGTAGTGGTGGATAGAAGTTTGAAATAGATTGATCTATGTTTATAGAAACCAAGGATTAAGGATTCAAATAAGAGGGGTTCTAGCAGTGAGCCTACTTCCTCCACTGAGACAATACAATCCAAGAGATTGAAGAAAGGTGTTGCAACAATAGAGATAGCCACAGAAGAGCCTGCCCCAACATAAGAAGAAATTTCAATGAAACAGGTTAATGAAGCTTTCCAAAGAGCTAAAGTTACTTATGAGGCAACTATTGTTGGTGTTATTTCAGGTCTTGGTGCCACACTTTTAGCTACTGTATATCCCAAGGAGGAAGTTACTGAAGAAGGTCCTTCTACTATCCCTCTACAAACCAAGGATACCACTCCTACTGCACCATCAACTTAAAAAGCAACAACTGGTGAAGAAGAGGGGCCTCCTGTGATCAATGTAACATATTCACCTATCCCCTTAGATTTTGAGAAAACTTTGTCTCAAGAAGGAGAGAGTTGAATGGGAAGAATATTTGGAGAGGGTTGAGGAGGAACTTGGAGAAGAGGAGACTAGGTTTGAAGAAGGAAGCCTTTAGGGTGAAGCCAAAATGAATGATGTTTTGATTGAAGGTGAGCATAAAGAAATAATGGAAATTGCTCAAAGATTAGCTGTTGAATAGTTAGGTCAAGAAGAAGAAGAAGATAAAAGAAAGAAAAATGAAGAGCTGACCCAGGCAAAGGAAGCTTCTGAGGCACAAAATAAGGCCAAAGAAGAATCCATTACACGATATTTGGAACAAAAGGAGAAAGTGGAGCAAGATAAAGTTGTAGAGGAAGAACTATGTGCAAAGGAGTTGGAATAGTAGAGGTTAAGAGATGAAGAGGAGGTTGCACAAAAGGAAGAAGAAATGAAAAAGATAGAAGAAATAAGAGCTCAAAATGAGAAAATGGAGTAGGAAAAGTTGCAAAAAGAATAGGTGGAGCAACAAAAGACTTCTTCCGAGCAGACTGTGGAGTTAGTTTCTTCTACACCTCCCCCATTAACACCTCCTTCTACTCAATAGATAACTACTTAGCCAGTTGCTCCTCCTTGGCTCAAGCTAAATTTGGAAAAGAGACAACAAGTTCAAGCTTAGTCGGTGGCATGGAATGAAATGGTAAAGGGGATAGACAAGGTGAAACCAAAGAAGAAACCTCATGTTGTTCATTCTACAAAGTTGACTAATGATGGAAACTTGATAGCAAAAATTGCTACACCTATAGCTAATAAAGATGACAGGGAATTACAAGCTGTAGATTATCAGGTAAGAATTGTCAATCTGGGTAAATAGACAAGAAATCAATAGATAAATCTAATTGATATGTTTCCACCACCACCAAATCATGGTTGATCAAGGATAAGAAATTAAGGATGTGCTTAAGGATCAAGTTGGAAAGATGAAGGATTTTCTGAAAGAATTGATTACATCCACTCTGGAGCAGTTGACGCCATCAAAAATCCCTATTTTAACAAGCCAAAAAGAAGTGGATGGATTGAATTTCACGAAACAAAAGGCTACCTGGTTTGACAATTTTAAGAGGGAGATTGGAGGAATTTTTGAAGAAGGATACAAGAAATATGAAGAAGCTCTTACTCTTCTCAGTGTAATTGAAAAAAAGGCTAAAGAATGGTGGGAAGAAGAAAAGTATAAGAAGTATCTGAAGGGTTTGGGGCAGATTGATAAAAAATTTGAGAGCATGTTGATGCAATCAAGTATTCTAGGTGATGAGAATATCGAGTATCTCAAGAAGACCATTAAAATTACTACCTATAAATCTGAAGTGCTTATTGAACACAAAACAATTCTCCTCAAAGCTCAGTGTGACATAAGGCAGCATATAAGTATATTTGAGGAAATTGTTACACAACTTGTTGCTAAAGATTTGCCTTAGAATGGACAATGGAATTCATTCCAAAAAATAAATGATATTTGGAGTAAATGATTAGAGTAGTTGTTTAATGAAGGTGATGGACCTGAAGGGACTCTCTTGGATAGGCTAATGAACATAAGGTTTGAAACTCGATGGGCTGCAAA